>JAKCPI010004953.1:0-13569 GCA_023213315.1 Euborellia annulipes | reverse complement strand
CAAAAAGTGGTTTTCTCTACATGGTCTGTGCTTGTGTCTGTTGCTATGTGTTCAATTTTAAGCATAAAAGAATGGAGCTAGGAGGCCGAAATTTTATATTTAAGTTAGACATCCCCTGAGCGAGAAAATAATCTTTTAAACAGAAACGGCCCGGGGATATAGCCTCTCTGCTCCCCTCCCCCTGTCTGTGGCCCTGGTAGTATTTTACTTAATAAGTTTAAATACTTGGATTATAATTATAAAAAATTTTTTTCCTTATTTTTCGGCCTTTGACCTTGGTCATTCCGACCACCCTTTTACAAAAAAAAACATTTTACAAAAAGCCTTTTATAAAAGTGACTAGTTAGTATATAAGAGAACATTAATATAAAAGTAAAATATTACAAATATAAAATTTATAATATATAATGGTGAGTATTTAAAACTTTTTGCCTGAATTTACAAAAAAAAAAAAAAAAAAAATAGGGGAGCCGTGAGATATTTATTTGGGTTCCAACGGGGCAGAGACTCAAAAAGTTTAACAACCACTGAACTAAAGGTGTATGTAAATGGATGGATTTTATTATTTAATATATTTATGAGAAATGAGCATCTCTTTGATTGAAGAAAAAATATTTTGAAATTTTATTTTTTCTCCAAGGTTTGAATTTTTTATAAATAAATATGCATTCTTTTATTCTTATAGTTAAATAAAGTATCGAATAAAATTTTATAAAAGCATAAAAAGATGAAATCAATCAATTTGTCAATAATTTCAAATGCTGGGAGAGCATCAATTTGTTTTTTCAAATTCGATCGGCGCTCAGAGTGCAGCCAGGGAGCCTCGCTTCACTCTCGTCTAGGCCTTTCTTCACGCGCAGATTCGCTTTTCAAAAACTCGCTTTATCTCTCTTATTTTTCGTTGGATTTGTGGAAAAATGCAAAACTGGTCTTTTCAATCAATTATAAAGCTATAGACATTTTTTCATTTAAATACGACCACATAAAATGGGGGTTTGTTATATATTTTAAAGTAAAACTTTTATTATCAGCATGTCGCTTTGTAACGAGGTGACGTAAAGAGCAATGACGCTACAAGCCATGACGTCACAATCCGTGACGACAAAATTAAGGAAGTTGAAATTTAATATATATAATGAATTATAAAAAAATAATTGTGAGATTTAATAATTCAATTTTTAAATTGATAAAATATAATTTTTAAAATAATTTAAAATATTCAAATCTTCAATCTATATATACTGTAAATATATAATCCAGGGGGCGAAGCCCTCTGGCTAGCCACGCCGCCCGCCGAAGGCGGGCGGCGCGGCTAATTACTAAATGAATATTGTTCACAGTTTTTAACATGCGTCTATTGATTTCCTACTTTCCAATTATTAAATTAAGATTAAAAACGCGATTTTAATAACCTTAATTGAATAATTTTTTGAAAATTTTCAGTTAAACGCCTACGATCCGAAAAAAGTTTCACTTGCATCGTGGTTTCATAAAACCACACAATGATTTTTTTATTGAAATTTTAACCATGATTATTACTTTCTCTTACCTATGTATATATGTAATATATATATAGAGAGAAAGTATTGGATTCATGTCAAAAATTCGATGTCGAGATTTTGATGGATCTTCACGTTTTGAGGTCCCCTGAATCCAAAAAAGTGGTCTTCGCGACATGGTCTGTCTGTCTGTCTGTCTGTGTGTCTGTCTGTGAACAAAATATCTCAAGAACGAAAAGAGCTAGGAAGTTGAAATTTTATATTTAAGTTAGGCACCCCCATGGGACGTGACACGAAGCTTTTGAACAAAATCGACCAAAGAGTACTAGTACTTTACTGATGCACTTTTTCAGTTTTTTTTCGATTTTCTCAAAATTTGCTCCAACGATTTTTTTTTAAATTCAAAAATCAATTATTTTTTAGTTGCTCTTTAAAATGTATAATCTCATTTTGTGATTGAAATCTTCTGAAGACCACTTTACTCTTGTACTCCATAGAAAAGATAGGAGAAATGGTTGCCATGGTAACAAAATATAAATATTTTCACATATAAATTTTACATCTTGAAAATCGAATGCACCCTACTGTCGGAAACTAAATACATGTCGACACAAAAAATCTGGTGTGACAAGCACAGAACACAACTTTCGATTACCGAAGGTAAGAGAAAGTTGTGTGCTGTGCGCCAGTCACACCAGATTTTTTTATTAGAATTTTAAGGTTGGAACGCAAAGGGCCCGGGCCCCCTCGGAGACCCGTTTGTTGTGAGTATTTAAAACTTTTTGTCTGAATTTATAAAAAAAAATATGGGAAATGACTTCCCCGAGACTTTCTCGTTTATTCTTTTGGAATTACGACTGGGTGTGTGCGTGAACACGATGGCTTATAAACCAAAGCAGCTAGATCAATGAAATTTGGTATATGCTCCTTACACTAAAATTGTAGATTTCTATCAACTATTGGAGTAAATACGTCACTTGGAAGTAGTACTTTACTTAAAAAGTTTTTTCAAAAATTTTGAAATTTTCAATTTTTTTGTTATATTATGATAAAATACTCTATTTTAAAAAGTTTATATTCTTTGACATTTTTTTGAAAACGGAATAGTTTTTTTTTTTTTTTTTTAAACATTTACACTTTTTTTCTCATTCACACTCGCATTCATACACACATTCACACAGTCTTTTCGGCAACTTAGGCAATTTAAGACTTTTTAAGATAACCGTTATTTAAGAACATATATATATATATATATATATATATTGGGGTCCAGGCATTCTTATTTAAGTCATTTGGTATCCAAATGCCTTAAATAAAATTATCGGACTGCCTGGGATCCGCGACGTTCGGTATAGAAGGTAGGCACGCTACCAACAACTCCAAGCCCAGTGGGCGAATAGTTTTTGAAATAATCATTTGTTTCACAAATTCATTTGTTTAAATTTACCCTTTTTTTAATGACCCCTGTATTTTTTTTTTTTTTTTTTTTTATCATAATTAACGAAAATTTTCTTTTTCTTCTGTGATTATTTCAAAAACTATTCAGTTTTCTAAAAAATGTCAAAGAATAAAAACTTTTTAAAATAGAATATTTTATCATAATATAACAAAAAAATTGAAAATTTCAAAATTTTTTATTTATTTTTATATATTTATTTTGAAAAAACTTTTTAAGTAAAGTACTACTTCCAAGTGACGTATTTACTCCAAAAGTTGATAGAAATCTAAAATTTTATTGTAAGGAGCATATACCAAATTTCATCGATCTAGCTGCCTTGGTTTTTAAGCAATCGTGTTCACACACACGCACCCAGACGTATTTCCAAAAGAATATACGAGAAAGTTTCGGGAACACACACACACACACACACAGACATAATGCCCAAAATGGTATTTTTGGACTCAGGGACGTGGAGAAACATCAAAATCTCGAAGTCGAATTTTTTTACGATTACACTACTTTCTCTATACGAGAAAGTAAAAAATAGGGGGGCCGTGAGATATTTATTTGGGTTCCAACGGGTCCGTGACTCAAAAAGTTTAACAAGCATTGAATTAAAGGTGTAAATGAATGGATTTTATTATTTAATATATTTATGAGAAATGAGCATCTCTTTGATTGAAGACAAAATATTTTGAAATTTTATTTTTTCTCAAAGGATTGAATTTTTTATAGACAAATATGCATTCTTTTATTCTTATAGTTAAATAAAGTATCGAATAAAATTTTATAAAAGCATTAAAAGATTAAATCAATCAATTATTTCAAATGCTGGGAGAGCATCAATTTGCTTTTTCAAATTCGATCTGCGCCCAGAGTGCAGCCAAGGAGCCTCGCTTCACTCTCGTCTAGGCTTTTATTCTCGCGCACATTCGCTTTTCAAAAAATTACTCTATCTCTCTTATTTTTCGTTGGATTTGTGAAAAAATGCAAAACTGGTCTTTTCAATCAATTATAAAGCTATAGACGTTTTATTATTTAACTACGACCACATAAAATGGGGGTTTATTTATTGCCTTTTACATCTTCAAATTTTAACTGCCTCTTTCAATTTCTAATTATCCTAATTTATTGTTTATTAATTAAATAAACACATTTAGGCCTTGATATTGATTGAATAACTTAGTATATAAAAAATTCAAGCAAAAACAATCAAATTTTAGTCTCAAAACGTTCTGAAAATGATTAAAAATCGATTTTCCAAATTTATTTTGACATATTAGCTTTTACTTTCTCTTAAAATTCAAAAATCAATTATTTATTGATCCTGTTCTCATTTTGCTCTCAAAATTGTTTGAAGACTACTTACTCTTGTACTTCAGAGGAAAGATAAAAAATACACTTTTTTCTCACACAGTCTTTTCGGCAAACTTAGGCCATATAAGACTCTATACGATAACCGTTATTATGAATATATATATACATATATTTGGGTCTATGCATTCTTCGCCAATATATTAGAATTCAAGATGTAAAATTTATAAGTATGGGAAAATATTTATATTTTGTTACCATGGCAACCATTTCTCCTATCTTTCCTATGAAGTACAAGAGTAAAGTGTGCTTCAGAAGATTTCAATGGCAAAATGAGAATATCCATTTTAAAGAGCAACTAAAAAATAATTGATTTTTGAATTTTAATCAAAATCGTTAAAGCGAATTTTGAGAAAATCGAAAAAATACATCAGTAAAGTACTAGTACTTTTAGGCCGATTTTGATTAATAGCTTATTTACACGCCGTAGGGGGATGATTAACTTAAATATAATTCAACCTCTTAGCTCAATTCCTGCATGCTTTAAATTGAACACAAACAGAGAGACCATTTTGCGAAAACCATTTTTTGGATTCAGGGGACCTCAAAACGTGTATATCCATCAAAATCTCGACATCGAATTTTTGACATGGAACCAATACTTTCTCTCCAGAACACAACTTTCGATTACCGAAGCTAAGAGAAAGTTGTGTACTGTGCGACCAGTCACACCAGATTTTTTAACTTATATTAAAAAAACTCTTTCTGTGTGTGTCTGTCTGTGTAATTTGCTTTTTTCTTAAATTTATTACCCCCCGATATAAAAAAAACTGCAGCAACAAAATATTACTTTCTCTGACCCTATATTTTTTATTTCTGTATTCATATTTTAAATCTCATTTTACATATTAAGGGTTCGCCACATATTACGTAACGCTTTTTTTGACGATTTTTTAGTCCCCCTACTCCCCTGTCACAGTTAGTCACATACAAATCCCATCTACAAATATTATGTCACAACATAGAACTACCCCCCCCCCGAATAAAATGCAAAATTCCAAATTTCATATCATTTTACCTTTTTTTTTCTAGTAAACTTTCCTTCGTGACTCAAATAATCACTCAATTTTTCCCTGTTGTGAAAATCATTCGATCTTTTTTTTTTCAAAAAATTTTATAAATTCAACTTTGAATTTTTGTTCCACTTAGAGAAACCCCCGGGTCCTCCATGTCACAATTAGTAACGTTTTGGCCAGACCTCTCCCTCCCCGAACGTGTTACGTAATAAGTGGACAACCCCTAGGGTATTTATTTAAAATTTATATAATATTCGTTTATTTAATAAAAATTAAGAGTGGGGAGATTGGAGGTGCTAATAAAGAGAGAGAAAAAAAAAACTGTTTGAAAATTTTATATACAGATAAAAGGGAAAAATTCAGAGAATATAGAACGATGATCCTTTTTACTATCATTTGATTGGTTGAACGGATGGTTAGATTAAAGAAAAAATATATTCTTAAATATTCAATTTTAGTTCCATGTGAATATTCTCTAGGAAATTCTAAACTCATTACAAAAAATCCGATGCGAATTGGATGCGCCGTTTCCGAGTTATAGACAATTGATTTATCAAATAATTATTCATTTCCAATGTTATTTATTTCGGACTCTTGAATTGGCCAGAGGAGGGGGAGGGTCGTGGGCGGCAGGTTCCCCCACCCCGCTGCTCTGATTGTCGCTGAGGAGAAAAGCGCCAAGTCACCTCCCCCCTTTTCTAAGAAAAATTATTTTAAGTTAAATGTTTTTTTTTTTTATTTGGACATTTGGAAGAAATATAAAAATTGAACTAGAAAAAAAAATTAATTAAGCACTCAGGGAATATTGCCAAATAAATAATAGTTATAAATATTTAGTTAGATGTAAAATCTTTCAATTATTTATCATCACATGGTCGTTATATTTATTTGAACACAAGCGATATTTCCATCTTGCTCTTTAAAATGGATATTCTCATATTGCCATTGAAAACTTCTGAAGCACACTTTACTCTTTTTTTTTTTTTTTTAGAAAAAACATTCACAGTTTTTTTCCATTCACACACACATACACCCAGTCTTTTTCGGCAACCGAGGCCATTAAAGACTTTAAAGGATATTAGTATTTATAATATATATTTATTTAGGGTCCAGGCATTCTTATTTAAGCCATTTGGTATCCAAATGTCTTAAATAAAATCATCGGACCTGGGATCCGAACCCCGACCTTTGGTATACAAAGCAGGCGCGCTACCAACTACGCCAAGCCCGGGGGCCACTTTACTCTTGTATTTCATAGGAAGGATAGGAGAAATGGTTGCTATGGTATAAGAATATAAATATTTTCTCATGTTTAAATATTTTACATCTTGAATTTTAATATATTGGCGAAGAATGCCTAGACCCCAATATATGTAGGCCTATAAATACTTTTTTTTTTTAGGTCTTTTTCCGACAACTAAGGTCATTTAGACCCCATACCTATTTATTTCAAATGATTTGTAATCAAATCAAATGAAATAAATGTATATACCGGGTGGGCCATTAGTGCGTGGACGGAAGATTGTGGGCTTATTAACGGACATTTTTAAAGTTTGTTGATCGTATATAATGTGGGGCCTTTAGGGCTACAAATTAAAAATATTTTTGTTCCAATTGCACTTTTTATACAGGGTGACCCATATCAAAGTTATGTTTTTTTAAATAGAACGCCCTATATATTATTGCATATTTGGATTCTACGTCCAATTTTAGTATGACTTTATGTCATGCAATGTATTCCAAACCAAACCGTTTAGCCGCAAATCGGGTTTTTGTGAAAAAACTACTGTCTGAAAAAAATTGAATATCTCGCGAACCATAATACCTAGGGGGCTGTTCTTTTGTGATCTTACTAAGCATGAAATGTACTAATGTGGGCCAGATGGGTAACCCGGAATTATTCTTATGTTAGGAGATATGGCTATGCCAATTTGGAAAATTTCAAACATGGATAACTTTGTTTTTTCAAATGGAACATACTACTTTTTTGATGCCAAGGGACGTGAAATTTAATTCTCTTTCCAATGACATAAGGTTGTCTATATCTATCTTTGGTAGTTTTCTTTTTATTCCAAAATATCTGATAACGAAAAAAAAAAAAATACATTTATTATAGACAAAATAATTGAAAAAAAAATCCAAACTCAAAACAAAATCGTAATAAATGGACAAATTATGCTAAATATTCGAAAATGTCTTTTAATTTCCTTTAAAATCATTTATTTTGAACTCCTAGAAGAAGCCCCGCTTGCTAAAATTGGGGTATGATTTGTCAACAAGATGGCGCACCTCCTAACCTAAACATAACCCTAATTTCTTTTTCGGGAAGTTCAAATAAATGATTTTAAAGGAAATTTCAATACATTTTCGAATATTTAGCATATCTTTTCCATTTATTACAATTTTGTTTGAGTTTGGATTTTTTTTTAAATGGTTTTGTCTATAATAAAATGTATTTTTTTTTTTCGTTATCAGATATTTTGGAATAAAAAGAAAACTACCAAAGATAGATATAGACAACCTTATGTCATTAGAAAGAGAATTAAATTTCAAGTCCCTTGGCATCAAAAAAAGTAGTAAGTTCCATTTGAAAAAATAAAGTTATCCATGTTTGAAATTTTCCAAATTGGCATAGCCATATCTCCTAACATAAGAATAATTCCGGGTTACCCATCTGGCCCACATTAGTACATTTTATTTATTTATTTATTTATTTATTTATTTAACAATCTCTCAACAGAATTTCTTCCAATTACAGAGAGAAAAAAAAAAAAAAAAAAAAAGAACAAAACAACAAAAAAAAAAAGATAAATAAAAAATAACATTTCAATTGCTGTCTTTCCTGGCATACTCTGAGCACATTTTAAAAATTGGAGACTTTTCCAGCGATCTTGTCCTAGCCCTCTCGAGATAAAAGAGTGACCCGGACCTCAGGGCAACCGCTGGGACTTTGAAGCCTATTTTGGCTAACAGTTCGCTACAATCCCAGCGATTACCCAAAAGATTTTCTAAATTTTTGAGGATGTCATCCCTCCTTCTCTCGAGAAGACTTTTAAAATCAAATAATTTACAAAGCTCAGAGTAGCTTACTGCTGTGCCAGGAAGACCAATTTTTTTATAAAATAGGTATCTCAAATATTTTTTCTGAACCCCCTCTATCATGTTTATTTGTAGACTGACAGTGGGGGTCCAGATTAAAGTTACATATTCAAGTTGAGATCTCACTAGTGAATAGTATAACCTATTCAAAGTAGAGACCTCAACAAAATTTTTGGAGTTTCTTTTTACAAAACCCAACATTCTATAGGCCTTATTAACCATTTCCCGAACATGGGCATCGAAATTTAACTTTGAATCAAAGATCACCCCTAGATCTTTAATTAAGTTTTCTTTAATTAACAAAGTTTTATCAATATGATAATCAAATAACACATTTGTTTTTTTTTTACTAAAGGTGATCAATGAACATTTGGATGTGTTAAGATACATATCATTTTTGGTACACCACACATTTAGATTGTTCAGAGCATTCTGGATTTTATGACAATCGTTCACGTTATTTATGACAGAAAAGATCTTTAAATCATCAGCATATAATAAATAATTACAGTCTTTTATAACGTTAACGATGTCATTTACAAATATTACAAATAGTAATGGACCTAGATTGGAACCTTGTGGCACCCCAGAGTTAGCAATATATTCATATGATATTTCATTCCTATAGAGAACAATCTGTTTTCTATTAACTAAATAGGAATTTAAGAGTTGACATAAAGAATCCGAAATACCATATTGATCAAGTTTTAACAATAAAAGATCATGGTTCACAGAGTCAAATGCTTTAGAAAAATCCAAGTATATGGAGTCGACCTGGTGACCCTGATCCATCATTGAGGCGATATACTCAGTATAAGTACAAAGATTTGTAAGAACAGAGCGCTTGGGTATAAAGCCGTGTTGTTGCTCAGAGATATACTTCATGATATAATGTAACATGTATTTATATATAATGCTCTCAAATATCTTAGCAAATGGTGACAAGAGAGCAATAGGCCTATAATTGGTCACTAGCCTCTTGTCCCCTTTTTTAAAAATTGGAATTACATTTGTTATTTTCCAAGCATTAGGAAATTTTTTACATTTGAGAGATAAATTTAAGATGTAGTGCAAGGGGTTACATAATATCTCAGAGCAACCTTTTACAATGAAAGATGGAACATTATCAGGACCAAGTGACTTTTTTGGTTTAAGATTTTTTATTGCCATTTGTATATCATGCAATTTTATTTCAGTAATATTTAATATATCTATCATATATAAAAATGAAATGGAAAAAATGTATGTATGTATGTATATGTTCTATAGAAATCCACAATTTCCAATGAATTTATTTGAAATTAAGTACACATATAGTACATGGACCAGGGAGTAACGTAGTAATAATTTGAATCTCTAAATATTTCTGGGGAATTAATTATAATCAAATTTCTTCAATATCTGGATAAAAAATTTAGATTTTTGACATCTTTATGACATGATTTATAGCCACCTTCAGACAGACCCTTTGGGCAGGTATAAATAATCCCTTTTGTTTTCCTAGACAGTACCTCACTTGGACTCAAGGCTCTTTCTTAAAATTTGTAATGTAAAAAAAAACTAACAAAATCCAAAGGCGAGCAAGGGGTCCAGGGGGCGCAGCCCCTGGCTAGGTGCAAAGCCCGCCAAAGGCGGGCTTTGCGACTAGTCATTACATAAATTCTCAATAGAAAAATCTGGATCAGGGGTAACAACTTTATCATTATAAACAGAGGAAAAATGGTTGGCAAAAGCATCACAAATAGTTTTAGGATTAGTAGTATTAAGTCCGTCAATAGTATAATAGTCAGATTCAAGTTTACAATTTTTTTTATTTTTTACAAAATTCCAAAACATATTTGGATTAATATTTATGTTTTGTTCCATTTTGAATATATATTTTTTATAAAGAATTTTATTATCTAAATGTATTTCTTTTCTTAATTTTTCAAAATTGTGACGATCATTAGGGTTACCAGTCTTTTTAAATTTTTTATGAAATTTGTTTTTAGTCCTTAATTTAGAGATTATTTTTCGATTGAACCAGGGAGGATAAGTATAATTGAATTTACGTTTGGTAGGAATACTGCTTGTTAAGGCTGTGTTTAGGATAGAATAAAAGACATCAATCACTTTATCAACATCAGACTCATTGTAAAGTAGAGACCAATCACTATGTAAAAGTAGATGATAAAGTAAAGTATAATCCCCTTTTCCAAAGTCCAACCTATGATCATTGTTAGATTGAGTTTTTTTATCAAAAGTGGAAATTTTTATATCTTTTAATGTTATATTTAGAGGGGGGTGATAAAGATCTATTCTAGTAAGGTGTGTAATTGAGTCATTTATATCCAAATCCACACAATTGGTTAAAACGAGATCCAACGTTTTACCATCTTTATTTAGTATATTATTTTTCGAGTAAAGTTCATTAAATTCAACAAATTGTTTTAACCTAAGACATTGGTGATTAGGAGAGTGTAAAGAAGCTGTTTTGCTTCCATATATTTGAAGATTGAAATCACCTAGAATGATTATTTTTGAATTTTCTTCAAAATCAAAATTTTCAAAGTTGTCATAGAAATTTTCATATTCCTCAACGGGAGAATTTGGTTGGAAATATACAGTCGCAATATAAAGAAGAAAGTTAGAAATTTTTAGTTTAATCCACACAGAGTTTGAACACTCTAAAGTGAGTACACGTTCTCCTATATAGTTCAATCTGTTCTTATTTATAGCTATTAAAACCCCTCCCCCTCTTTCTTTTTGCGTAAGATGAACATTTCGGTCTTTTCTAAAGACAGAATATTCTTGTGGAAAAAATTCACTGTTTTGAAAATTTTCATTAAGCCACGTTTCGGTCAAACTTATAATATAAGGGGATTCTTCAGTACATTTAAGCAGAAAATCTTCACCTTTGGTTCGCAAACCTCTTACATTTTGATAATAAATTTCTACGATGTTTGAGAGTTTTTTGACCCTGATTGGGTATTAACAATGGGATCAGATTTATTACTATTTTTATTAAAATTAGGGTTATTTATCAATTTACCAAAAAAAGGGTTTAGCTAGTACACCCCTAGGCCATGCGTCTTCATGATTGAGCTTAACAAAATCATCACTCGTAACAGACACATGGAATGAAGCATAATAATTAAATTTAGAAACAAGTTTAGTGCAAGAAACGTAATTTATATTAAACTCTTTTTTTATATAGTCTTCAATGTCTTTTTCATTTGTTTCGGGATCAAGCCTCGAGACAAAAAAGGCTTTCTTAGGCTTGGCCACACTCAAGCTAGATATCTGGCGGCAACCCTGCAAAGGCGGAGGCCCAGATCTCCTCTTCCTCCTCTTAACCTCCATCCATTCGCCCCCTCGAACATCACCTTCAGAAGACGGTAGCAGGGAGGAGGCGCCAGAAGTCCCAGGAGACGAATTCACCACAAGAGCTGAACCAGGAGACAAAGTCGAAGACTGTCCAGCAGGAACCGACCCGTCAGCAGGGGCAGGAGGCCTAATCAAATCGCGCCTAACAGCCCGAGACTCAGGGCGCGAAACTTTCGTTCGAGACGGAGCCGAAACTTCAGTCTTATTCATATGAGATGTTAGATGAGATATTTCATTTTTCATTGAGATATTCTCAGCACGAAGTTGTTTTACTTCATTAGTCAGTTCTTTGACCAATTTAAAAGTTTCATATATGAAACGATATTTATTTTCCTTATTTATAATATTAGTTAAATCAGAGAGAGAATCGGAATTACTGAGTTCATAACATTGTTTACAAACAATTGACATATCATTATCATCTTCATTGTTTTTCTTATTTATAATTATATTTGACTTTTTAATTGAGTCCTCAGAGAACTTATTCAGACAAGTTTTGTGAATTTTCCTATCACAAAGAGGTCCTTCACAAATAATTATAGCCTGGTATGCATAGAATGGCTTTCCACATAACAGGCAACACATCTTACATGTAATTTTCCTTTTTTTTTTTTTAAGAAATACGACCAATTTTTTAGCAATAAATTTGATTAATAATCCCCCTTGATCAGGAGTAAATAATCACTCAGTCAATTAATTAATTAATCAATCAATTGACTGAACTTCACGCATCTGGGGCCTATCAGAGCGTCTTAGGAGCAAGGACGGCCCAGAGTTGGGATGAGGTGTGAGTGACCGCAAGGGATTATTTATATTCGTACTCTTATATATGGTATATATATATTCAAATGATAGTATTAAAATAAAAACAAAATTAAAAATAAAAATAAAATACAATAAAAAAGGGATTTCCAAAGATTAAAGTTTTAAGGAATTATTTAAAGCAAATATAAAATCATTGAAGAAGTAGAAAACTCACTCAACAAAATGCATAAAAATCACTCCAAGTCGCAACAAAACACATCGGAGTTGTAGTTCATGATATGTACAAATTAAAATCACACAATTTGATATAAAATTGTCAACAATTTTCACAGAAAAACCATGGAAAACAGCACTAAAATGAGGAGACGATTCAATATGCGTCTATCCATGTCAACGACTCTCTCTCATGATTAGTAAGATCACAAAAGAACAGCCCCCAGGGTATTATTGTTCGCGAGATATTCAATTTTTTTCAGACAGTAGTTTTTTCACAAAAACCCGATTTGCGGCTAAACGGTTTGGTTTGGAATACATTGCATGACATAAAGTCATACTAAAATTGGACGTAGAATCCAAATATGCAATAATATATAGGGCGTTCCATTTAAAAAAACATAACTTTGATATGGGTCACCCTGTATAAAAAGTGCAATTGGAACAAAAATATTTTTAATTTGTAGCCCTAAAGGCCCCACATTATATACGATCAACAAACTTTAAAAATGTCCGTTAATAAGCCCACAATCTTCCGTCCACGCACTAATGGCCCACCCGGTATATTCATAATAACGGTTATCGTATAGTCTTATATAGCCTAAGTTGCCGAAAAGACTGTATGTGTGAATGAGAAAAAAAGTGTGAGTATTTTTTATCTTTTCTATGAAGTACAAGAGTAAAGTGGTCTTCAAACAATTTTGAAAGCAAAATGAGAACAGCATCAAAAAATAATTGATTTTTGAATTTTAACAGAAAGTAAAAACTAATATGTCAAAATAAATTTGGAAAATCT
>JAKCPI010004952.1:0-11924 GCA_023213315.1 Euborellia annulipes | reverse complement strand
CTCTATAATATGTATATTCTCATTTTGTCATTGAAATTCTGAAGACCACTTTACTCTTGTACTCCATAGGAAAGATAGGAAAAATGGTTGCCATGGGAAACAAAATATAAATATTTTCAAGTATAAATTTTACATCTCGTACTCTTTCGGGGAACTAAATACATATCTACACAAAAAATCTGGTTTGACAAGCACAGTACACAACTTTCGATTACCGAAGGTAGGAGTGCTGTGCACCAGTCACACCAGATTTTTTATTATAAAAAAATACTAAATTAAATTGATTCCTTTTTTAATTAAAATTAGTGTTTTTAACCCAAAATTTCCGTGTAAAGAAAACAAATTTAAAATTTGAATCAATGGGAGATTTCTCTTTATATATAGGTCTACTTATAGATAGAAGAGACTTTAAAATTATTTAAAAATAAATCTAAATATTTTATTTATTGATAATGGGATACCAATCAATTTAAATAAATAGAGACGGGGGTCTAAATGGCTATCCGATGCCGAAAAAACCTGGTATGACTGTCGCGTAGCACGCAACTTTCTCCTCACCTTCGGTAATCGAAAGTTGTGTTCTGTGCTTGTCACACCAGATTTTTCGTGTCATGTATTTAGTTTCCCTCAGTAGGGTACATTCGATTTTCAAGATGTAAAATAATATTTATATTTTGTTACCATGGCACCCATTTCTCCTATCTTTCCTATGAAGTACAAGAGTAAAGTGGTCTTCAGAAGATTTCAATGGCAAAACGAGAATATACATTTTAAAGAGTAAGCTTATCTAAAAAATAATTGATTTTTGAATTTTAATCAAAACCGTTGGAGCGAATTTTGAGAAAATCTAAAAAAACTGAAAAAGTACATTAGTAAAGTACTAGTATTTTTTGGCTGATTTTGTTCAAAAGCTTCATGTCACGTCCCAGGAGGATGCTTAAGTTAAAGATAAAATTTCAACCTCCTAGCTATTTTCGTTCTTGAGTTATTTGTTCACAGACAGACCATGTTGCGAAAACCCCTTTTTGGACTCAGAGGACCTCAAAACTTGTATATCTGTCAAAATCTCGACATCGTATTTTTGACATGAATCCAATACTTTCTCTCTCTATATATTAACATATAAGCTTATAGAGGTAAGAGAAAGTAAAAAAACCTTAATAAAAAATAAGTATTTATTGATAATAGGGGGTGGATAAATAAAATAAGTCCTTTAATAATTATTTTAATTTAAATTTATCCCTAATAAATAAATAAATACAAAAAATAACACTTGGAAGTATTTTATTTAAATTGCGGTGGGTTTATGAAGTGAGTCTTTTAATAGTTATTTAATTTCGAATTTATTCCCAACGGAATAAAACCCCGTTAGTTTGCAAGTAAATAGATTTTTTTTAAATAGAGAACTTATTTGATAATTTTATTATTATTCTTGGTCGCTCAGAGAGCAATACGACTAGAGCCTGCTTGTTTGTTGCCTACCTGTCAGGGGGTCTGGTCTGTCATTTAGTTGAATTCGAGTCGAGCCATGAGTCATTCGGTTCAGCTCCACTCTCTCTCTCTCTCTCGCGTGTGTTTAGTTTCTTTTATATTGTGTTGTGATTTGTGTGCGTCACCCCAACCTCATTACACCACACCCCGTCTGGTCATCTTATTATTAAGGTAATGAATAAATTCATAACGAATTAAATTTTTATTTTCAATTTTTTTTTTTTACTCTCAACATATACTTATAAAATTATCCAATTTTTAATTATATTATGAAGTCTTGTACCCCAGGGGGAAGGTGAGAAAGGGTGTAAATCACCCCTTATAATAAACAAAATAGTATTTTTCTTTAAAAATAAAATAAAATAAAAAATTTTTTTGTAAAATTTTTACTTTTTAAGCAAATTGATGCAATTCTCTCCCTCCTTACCCTCTACCACCCTAACAGAGAATTTAGTTTTCCTATAATATTTAATAAGAAGTTTTTAATTGAATAATAGAAATTATTCTTAAACTTTTATCTCTCATCAGTGTTATAGTGATTTTTTGAGGTGGAATTTGTTTTTTTTTATTGCCAGTGCTTTCTTCTGCACTCGCCGCCCCTATTTATTTATAATTAAAAAAAAAATTCATTTGGATACCAGATGGCTTAAATAGAAATGCCTAAACCCCCAATATGTATATTAATCAATAACGGATATCGTCAAAGTTTTATATGGCCTGAGTCGCCGAATAGACTCTGTGAATGTGTGTGAACATTCTACAACCCTGTATCTCCATCTTTCGTTTCGTGAATATATTTCACTACAAACAAAGTTTCCTTTGTTTGTAGTTTTATGTAGAATTCGATCCCCCTCGGCTCACATATCTTATAGATATTTATTAATTCAAATTCACCCTACTCTACAAATCTTCTTAATAATACAGTATATAGGTACTTTATATATTGTTTGATTGAGGAAAAAATAATTCAAATTTTTTTTTTTTAATTGAAACTAAAACCGAGGGTAAGAAAGTTTTTTACTTTCTCTACCTCTATATATGTTGAGGAAGTATTGGATTCATGTCAAAAATTCGATGTCGAGATTTTGATGGATGTTTTGAGGTCCTCTGAATCAAAAAAGTGGTTTTTGCGACATTGTGTGTCTGTGAACAAAATATCTCAAGAACGGAAAGAGCTAGGAGGTTGAAATTTTTTATTTAAGTTAGGCACCCCCATGGGACGTGACACGAAGCTTTTGAACAAAATTAGCCATAGAGTACTAGTACTTTACTGATGCACTTTTTCAGTTTTTTTTTTATTTTCTCTGAATTCGCTCCAACGATTTTTTTTTTAATTCATAAATCAACTAACTATTTTTTAGATTTGGAAAAATAACCAAAGTTTTTTTCAAGCAGTCAACATTTAAAACGCAAGTTCGGAACTAAATATATCTCGATACAAAACAATCTGGTGTGAAAAGCACAGTACACAACTTCCGATCTCCGACCGTAAGAGAAAGTTGTGTGCTGTTCGACCAGTCACATCAGATTTTTTTATTATCATCAGTTTCAGTTTGAATTATAAGTGAGCAAATGTTTTAATAACTAAACCCAAGCCAGGCTATTTGTAAATGATGAAGTATCCTTAACATAACTTGATCATTAATTAAAAACACATTGGTTGGTTATGTGGTGATAGTACCATATTATTTTTTTGCCCATTTATACGATCATTTCATATTTTATTTATCCGTTTTACTTCTTGTTTTCCAATAGACCCAATAGACTATAAAACTTTCATAACTTTTTCAATTTATTTTCTAAAAAAAAAAAAAAAAAAGTTAAATATCTTAAAAATGATTAATAGTGTAGAAAGTTTATGTAATAAAAAATAAATTATTTTTTCAATTAGTGATGAAATATTTCATTGCTTCTTATATACCGAATGAATATGAGATGTTGGTATTAATTTCTTTCAATTTTTACTTCTAGTCTCTCGAGTAGTGCTAATTTTGTTTTACGCTTCCTCTTTTAAGCGATAATTGATAGACTATATGGACCCTGTTATGCAAGGTGTGTCAAAGACCAAAAAAATTCAAAATTGAGTTAACCACGGAATATTGTTTCAAATGCTATAATTAATAATATTTTTTATGAAATATGTCCAAAAAATTTATATTTAATGTAAAAGCATAAAATTATTTTTACAATATTTCAATGCAGGATTTTACATTTTGCAATAATGATTTATGTTCCTAACACGTTGTTTTTTATGGTGTTAACAACCAATAAAAACTTATTTAAACTTAAATAATCCAAAATCCTTTTTTTTAAATGAGAAATGAATTCGTAGATGTCAAAAATTAATTTTTTGCTATTATTCCTGATAATGAAAATGAGGATCAGTGCGATGTCGATATTAAGTCAATTTCATTATAACTTTGATTTACTGTTGCCATGTTCACTTCCATTCAGGAATTAATTGATGAGAAAATTTTGTTATCACTTTGTATTTAATTTTAAAACATTAATACTATTTAAAATTTATTAATGTAATTTTGATAAAAAGTTTCTAAGCTATTAGTATTAAATATAACCATAAAAGAACTTTAATATCTTCGTTTTAATTTTTGAATTATAACCTAAAATTATTTTATTTATTATCAAGAGACTTTGAAGCATTTTTGCAAATTGCAAATTGGACTTTAGAGAATTTTGCAAAAAATAATTTTTTATATTTTATTGTTTTTCTCTAAATTAGTCGTATTTTTAGAGATAATTTATGAATATCTGCCATAATTACAGTATTTACTTGCACAATTGACAAAAAAATGATATATAATCTAATCAAAACAATTTAAATCAGAAAAACTTTAATGTTGATTTTCTCAAAACTCGATGTTTGGTCTTTGACACACCATTGCATAACAGGGTCCATATGATCTCTGATGACGAAATTTGAAATAATTCTTCTAGATCGTTTCCAAGTGTCTAACGAAATTTTTCACCAGGAAATGAGATTAGTTGGCGAGTGTCACCGGACACAGGCTCAGAGCCCACATGCACCCTAAATAATGGCCCTGGGGCCAAAACAAACACCAAGTAAGCTAATCTAAAAGTTTTTAACCAGCGGTTTGCCTTCTCACGAAACTTGCGGGTGGGAGAGGGGGGTGAGTGGATTAAACCGAAACCGAGACCAGCTTTCCACCGGGACAAACTTCTAACCATTTTACGTGTACTTCAATATATGTATGGATTACTCTAATTGTGTTTTGTTTTGTAAATAGAAATTCTATTGCAGTCGTTGTCTTTTCTTGAGCACCAAAAACCACTTTAGTTGTTTAATTTATTTTCTCGTTCTAATTAAAATTACGAAAATATTGATCTTTCAAACATTTAATGAATCAAACTTTGTAATTCCGTCTATCCAAGAGACATTATTTATTCTATAAATACAATGAATATCGTACCCTACATAAATTCATTCTTGTTTGCTCTGCGTAGGCAAGGAAAATTGATTTTTAACACTTTATTGGTGATTTCTGTTCTAGTGGGCTAGAAAATCCTTGTTTTGCCTAAATTCAAACATACCTGATGGCTCAAAGGAAAAATTAAATAAAAAATTTTATTTGACCTTTCTGAAGGAAAGTCACAAGTATTCTCCTTTTTTTTAAGGCTATAAACTGGTTGGATAGATTAATAGTCCATTAATGTCTTCCCTTCCATCATCCGTCTATTATTTATTATTCTTCTTGGCTGATTTCCTGAATTCTCTCATAAATCTCGCTAACATACATTAAATATATTATTATAATAGTTTATTTCTATTATTTAATAAATAAATTGCTGACACCCAGTCCTGTGGAAGCGAAGGTAGATTCCAAAAGAGTAGGCTATATGCCGGTGTTTAGGAGGTTCCTCCTATAACTAGAACATCCTCCCTTGCATAGAAGAGGTTGGATAAAAGGAACCGGGTGGAACTAGAAATAAGGATTAGATCGTTAATTAACCAGAAATGAATGCAGGAGGAGATAGAAAATAATGTAAAAATTTGCCAGTAGATGGCTACGGCCAGAAGCCGATTGGGGTTTGAGGTGTGTGAGCCTTCGTGCACGAAATCCCCTCGGGTATATGATCAGGGATTCCGCTAGGAATTTAAACAATTATAATAATAATTAATAAATTTATTTACCTATTTAATCATTTGAGAAAAAAATATTTTATTTATAGTGTTGATCCGAAACTAGTCAAGAGAATTAATAAGATTGTTGCTTGATTGCAGAGATTACTTGTCGAAGAATAAACAGGTGTAAGGTTTTTATAGATTATTTATATAAAACCCTTACACCTGCTCATTCTTCTTCGATATGTAATCTGTGCAATCAAGCAACAATCTTATTTTATATATAGACTAAAAAAAATCGGGATTTTTCTTTTACAATATGACATCGTTTTTGTATAAGCGCCTTGATGTATCTGACCATTTTTGACAAAATTGAGATATTAGTAAAAGAATTTGATTTTCGGTTTAACTGTGATTTATTTGTGAAAATTACAACGTTTCTGCCACTCATTCTGTGGCCGAAACAATTTACAATTTAACTGAAAAATTGGGCGTCATGTTGCTTCTACAATGACGATATATTTTATTGTTAAATTAAATAGGCACTTTATTGCGTATTTTTCTATGAGCTATTATAAAATGTATTCTGAAGCGAATGAAATTGTTTATATTTAAAATTTCCTGATAGGTAGGACGATAAGATTTTTAGAGGGCTCATATGTTTAGATATTATAAAAATAAAATTTAAAAACTACTAATTCCTAAAAAGTGGTTATTTGGGTTGCCCACCTTGCAGTAACTAAACAATAATTTATGCACACCTTGGAATCTAGGGCTTTTCAACGTTTCATAATAAATAATAAATAAACCCACGATATATATTTTTTCCTTTATAACTGACAGTAATTAACTTTAGAAAGTAATCATTTTTTTACACTCTTTTGTAAATGTAAATAATATGAAAATGGAGCTCGGTGATTTTATTTTATTAGCATTGCCGTTATTTATCAAACGCTTAATTATGTTGGATCCGATGGTATCGATTTAACAGGCTCTATTAAATCAAATCAATTCAAATTAAAATAACAAATGAGTTTGTTGTTTATACTATATTAGCGTGTGTGGGTGTGGGTGTGGGTGTACTGGTGTGTGTCGTCACAGAGTGTCAAGTCTATTCTGGGTGTGTCGCACGTGACTTTCTATCCCAGGGGGGTGACACCCTCTCCAGAGATGGACTCTTAAGAGAGCATTGTCTTCTCTCTGTTTCCTCCTCAATTCGGCCCACGTGTTCCACAAGTGTCTCATGTCAAGGGTCATAATTAGTTTACTGAAAAAAAATAGCCGGCCATCTCAAGTGTTGTTTCTCTCAATTGTAGATGGTACCAAGTGTCCAAATGGGCTTTGATCAAATGCCATCAACTTTCTTGACGAATTCTCATATAAAGCCCGGTCCAGACGCTCCGTTTTGCACAACCTTTTGTCTGCGCAGTTCAACACGTTGCAGTTAAAACGTTCTAATTTTGAGTGTCCAGACGGTGCAGTCATATTTGTATTTTTTTCTCAGTCTTGTGTGAAATCGTCATGGGGGAGGTTCTCCTGTGGTCAATTTTTGCATGCTCTCTC
Source organism: Euborellia annulipes (assembly GCA_023213315.1). NCBI lineage: Eukaryota > Metazoa > Arthropoda > Insecta > Dermaptera > Anisolabididae > Euborellia > Euborellia annulipes. The sequence goes on along the minus strand of JAKCPI010004952.1, from coordinate 4,768 downwards.
GTTAGAAAAAAAGATTAGAACATCTTAGAAGAACCGGGCGTTCGGGTTGCATAGATTTCTCTGAATTTTTCTACTAATTTTTCATAAGCTTCCCCCTTTTTCTCCCTGTTACTATACTCCTTCGATTTAACACGCCAAATACATGGGAAACTCATAAAGTGCAATAAAATCAGTTAAAAACTCTCTAGAACATTGCCGAAGGTCAGCCATCGTGGAGTGATTAGGGAAAACTGAGGAACAAAACGATTCGGAACATGGAGCAAGCGTCCACATGCACAGACTTGTCCGCACAGGTCATGGATTTCAAAGCTAATTTGCTCAGTTATCGCTGCAACTGTACCGTCTTCCCGCCGGGCTCAAAACTGCGCAAATTTCCTGTCCACACGCAACGTTTTAACTGCAACGTGTTGAACTGCGCAGACAAAAGGTTGTGCAAAACGGAGCGTCTGGACCGGGCTTAATAGGTCTTAATAAAATAAAAAAATAAAAAAAATGAATTATACCAAAAGAATACCGCTAATATTATTTCATTAATTAAATAAGAATCTTTAATCAATCAGTGACGTTTTGGTTCCGGTTTGAACCATCATCGGAGCTTTGAGTTAAGTCCTAACATTCCTATGTAATAGGCTCTATTTCTGTCATATATAAAAAAAGTAAAAATGTTGAGAATATTATTCAGCTATTCTAGTGATGAGAAGTGACTGTAAATTTTGTCGACGTTTCGGTCCCAAATCGCGTCCTTCCTTGCGACCAAACGTCGACGGTTAACAATTAAATAAAAGTTTTTTATTTAATTCCTTGGCTGCAAAGTCTCTTATATCCAATTCAATTATAATAATTTATTCTATTATTATTTAAATTGGACCGTTTATTTTGAGAGTGATGTAAGTCCATTTTCTATTGTTTCGAGAAAATGATAGGTTAGCATATCTGTTTATTAAAAAATCTATTTACCTTCCAATTTTCAAATGTACAAAACATTTTTTAAGAAATTTACCACTAGCTAGTTATACATAGAAAATTTACATTAATTTAAGGATAAATTATGTGATATCTCATTTTTTAAAAAACTGGACTTACACCACTTTCAAAATAAACGGTCCAAATAATAGTTTGAATGTATTTCTTAAACACAAAGACAAAATCAAAGCTCCGATGATGGTTCAAACCAGAACCGAAACGTCCGCGATTGAATAAAGATATTTATTTAATTAATGAAATAATATTGACTGCATTCTTCTCAGATAATTTCTTGGCTTCCACATAATTCTACAGGTATAATAATACTTCAATTTCTATAAAATTTATTATTTCTTCATCTTCCTATGGCCTGGACTAGGTCTAATTAGAAGATAGTGTATTTAAAATATTTTTATTATTTTTTAAAAAAATCCATGCAGCCTCAAATGGCAATTTCAAACCGTTTAAGAACATTTTAAAAATAGTCTAGCTCACTTCTCTTAGGTTGATTCAATGGATTGATTCAAATAAATTATGCTAATAATTTTGGACGTAACAACTTTTTCGGAATCTACATGTCCGTTTGTATGCACAATAATTCTCACCTCTTTGAATTATGAACTACAACCTCATAAAATTTCATAACTCTTCCATTATATTAAAGATTTCTGAGATATTTTTGATTTTTCAAGCCTTCCTTCGTGAAGGCTTCCTTTTTCCTTAAGATAAGGATTGTTTATGAATACTGGTATAAATATGCCGACACAAAAAATTTGGCGTGCAAGCACAGAACATAACATTCAAGTACCGAAGTTAATGAGACCATTCACACCAGATTTTTTACACTTGTTGGTTAGATTAATTTCTAGTCTTGTCTTTTTCTTAAAAATAAAAATTTTTAAGCTTAATTATTTCAATTTGTAGCCATCCATTAAAACATTATAAATAACGACATACAATATGCTAAGGGCTTGAGTTCCATTTTTCATATAAAATTATTAACTCTCTATCTATCTCTATTTAAAATTTTTTTTCTCAATATTTACAAACAAGGAATATGACTCATACTGTCTTAATTCAAATTGTTTGTAAACTTTAAGTTCTTTAATAGGCTTTTGACCTAAAAAAGTGTTTATTTAGTAATTTTTAGATCAGGATCAATTTTAAATAGATGGTCCATAAACCCAATTTAAGATTAAGGGAAAAACAATAATTTGTTTTTTATTCTTCTGACGATGACAGAATTACGAACTTGGAATTTACTTATCTAAACAAAAAAAAAGAAAGTACTTTGAATGTTGCCATTAAATAAATATTTGTGTTTTAGAAAATATTTAGATGGAGATAGGCCTATTTATATTTTAAAAATATTTTTTTTGGAGAAGAAACATTTTTTATGTTGCGATAAAGTTTAACATTATCTCCTTTAATAATATAATAAATTGGTGGCTCAAGCACACCACATAACATTATTTTAAACGATAACATTCAATCAATTTTAAATATTTGATACCCTTTTGGCTTTAGTATTTTTATTTTTTCTTACCTAAGTAAATTTATATACTGAGAAAGTATTCAAATAAATATAAGATGTTTGCTTTTTATTTATTTCACCATTCGAATTTGAATACTCTTTTGTTTGTTTAAGCCAACCTTCCCTGTTTATTATTTACACTCGTACAAAAAAAATATGATGTGACTGGTCGCATAGCACATAACTTTCTCTTGCCTTTGGTTGTGTTCAATACGATATATATGTGGAAGCCTGGGCTTATTTATTTATACCATTTGGTATCCAAATGATTGAAATAGATATTCATCGGACTACCTAGGGTCCGAACCCGCGACTTTTGGTATACGAGGTTGGCAAGCTAACCCCTACACCAAGCCCGTGGGCAAAATTTTGTTCGTTTGTGAAATTTATTAATTTATATTAGCGAGGTGAATAGCTGAATCAATATGTAGTAAAAAAAAATACAAAGACCAAGTAGCTATGTTTATTTCTTTATTAAAGAACCTACACCGACGTTTCGGTCTACTATGTGACCATCTTCATGGCTAGAGTTCAGTCAAAAGAAAAACCTCTTACGTTCTTTGACAGACATTTCATAAAATTCATACGATCTATCAGATATTATATAATGCATTCAGGGCCAAAGTCATCCAGGAGTAGTACTCATTACTTTCTTTGTTGGAAGTAACTTTACTGCCATACATTTTTACTTTCTCTTACCCTATATATGAAATATATAGAGAGAGAAAGTATTGCGATCATGTCAAAAATTCGATGTCGAGATTTTGATGGATATACATGTTTTGAGGTCCCCTGAGTCCAAAAAAGTGGGTCCCGCAAATTGGACTGTGTGTGTGTAACGATTTTTAGCATGAAGGAATTAAGCTACCGGATTGAAATTTTATATTTAACTTAGGTACCTTCCCAGAATCTCAAAATAAGCTTTTGAACAAAATCGGCCAAAAAGTACTAGTACCCTTAAAGAGAAAGTTGTGTGCTGTGCGCCAGTCACACCAGATTTTTTAAATTTAGTTTTGTGGCAAATATAATAAATATCTTGTGCCTTGCTTCTTTTGAGGCAGTTAATTGTTCCTCGTATTATACTTGCACTTCATTATAAGACAAAATGGTGCTCAGCTTAAATAAACATTTTTCCTCTGGTTCTATAGTTTTACATAAATGGAGGCCCTTCAGCCCTCTTGGATTAAATTTATTTATTAAAAAATAAAATAAACAAGAAGAAAATGCAGCCAATGTAGTTTTTTTTTATTGAAATTAAGCCTCTCGGCTAACGTTTCGATCATAGGTTCGGACCATTATCAGAGCTAGGGCAAAACCTTGGCCGTCGGCTGAATTTTAATAAAGAAATTACATTGGCATTTATTTATTTGCCAGTCATCATATTCACAGAGTATACTTCTAATTGTATGTAAATATACTTTTTTATCAAGGTTTATTTATTCACCCTGTATTTAGTTACTTATCTTGATTTCAAAACATAAATAATAAATTTCATACTAATTCAACTGCACTGAGCTTTATCCATTAATTGGCATGCATTTCAAATGCAGAGGACACCTTCTCTCACCCACCAACAGTCATCGATCTCGAACCCGAAAGGGCTTTATTGATGGAGTCGACTCCCGGGTAGGACCGCCGCTTAGGCGAGAGCCAAATGGCGTTAATAGTCGATTGATCTGATTTAATTGGAAACGAACTTAATTAGAGACGAGAAAGGGATTAACTTGGATCAAGCCTGAATCTAAATGCTTGAGTCATGTTCTCAAACTATATTCTTTAGAAAATATTTTTTCCTATAAATTCTTCATTTAATAAATCTTCACTCTTCATTTCTTCTTCTTCTTCTTGGTACTTTATTCCTAAAAGTATATTCAAAATAATTGTACCTCTTAAGACTGAGGAGTTAATCGATTCGATAATTTTAGCAATTTTTAATGTGTTTTTATCCAACTTTTTCTTAGATGCCCCCCCCCCCCCCCTAACTGGCCCCTATACATGAATTGTAAGACGTTCTCACGTCAAAAATATAAAAAAATCTTTCTGCCTTACTACAGTACAAGAAGAAAAAATCATTGTGTGGTTTTATGAAACCACGATGCAAGTGAAACTTTTTTTTCGGATCGTAGGCGTTTAACTGAAAATTTTCAGAAAATTAATCGATTAAGAGTATTAAAATAGCGTTTTTAATCTTAACTTAATAATTGGAAAATGGGAATGATAATAGGAAATCAATAGACGCATGTTAAAAACTGAGAACGATATTTTATGTTT
>JAKCPI010004951.1:0-229305 GCA_023213315.1 Euborellia annulipes | reverse complement strand
TCGCAGCGGCGTTTCTTCTTTGAAAAACCTTAAAAAAGGACAGTGACCTTAGTGTAGATACTTTCTAGTAGCTCAAGCCAAGACTCAAAAAAATAAAAAAAAGCTCCAATCTCTTTATGTGAATATATTGTTATGGGTCTAATTTTAGGCCTAAATTTCTGTTATAAAATATATAAAATGTATAATGTTTAAATTATTTATATATCTAATGGCATGCCAAAAAACAAAAAAAAAAAAAACTAAACTCACCAGTTGATACACGTGTTTCATATAGATAAAAAAAAAATTTTATTTTATTTTTTCAAATTCAAATAAAATAAAAAAGGATTTTTGTAGAAAATATATATTTAAAAAAAATCTCCTAAAATAATAATTGCCAGTCTATATCCTGAGCTTTCACAATCAACTCTAAAAAAAAAAATAATATAGGACCAAAAAATATACAACTATTTAGAAAAAAACAAATAAATAAATATTAAAAAATGGCATCAATTAATTAAATACTCGTAAAAATAAAAATCCATACTAAAAAAAAAAAAAAAAATACAAAAACCAGATGGAAAATGCGAGAGAAAAAAAAAAAAAAAAAAGTGCTAAACAAAATTCCATGTAAAATTCATTATCTAAATTGTAACTAAACTTTAAAATTAATAAAATTTGATAAAGAAACTTATAAAAGCATTTTGTTTTGTAAATCTTTTTAACAAGGACGCCATCAAAATCTGGATTATTGTTGTGGATTGGCTACTCAGCAAATGGAAGGGAGAATCACAAAAAGGAGGATGGATTTCGCTAATATTCTTTCTTTGTATGATCTAAATTTTCAACTAACAAGTACTACTTTAAAAATTATGAATTAGATGGTAATAGATTTTGGTGGTGTTTTACACTCAGGGGCTCACATCTTGTGAGTACGTGGATGGCGACCACGAGTTACCTGAGCTAAGGATGTAATTTGAAGAAAGAGAAAGAAGAACAAAATCAAAAAGCTCGAGTTCAAATCTCTCGAGTAACAATTTTTTTCTCCTCCCTGGATTTTTGTTCCCCGAGGCTTGAATCGAACGTGGATTTTTGTTTTCCAAGGAATGGGACAATTCTGTTTTTTCGTTTCCCAAGGCTTGAACCAACCATGGTTTTTACTTTTTTGTTTCTCGAGGCTTGGGCTAACTCTGGTTTTTTGTTTCCCAAGGACATTGTTATCATCCAAGGCTTGTCCCAAGCCTCGCCCAATACTGGTGACGCTTTGTCCAAGCCTTACCCAATTGAGTATCCCTACCTGGGAACACTACGCCAAGGGTCATGGTCTTCTTCATCTTTAAAAATTACTAGTAATCGAGGGATTACTTAGAGATTGACGCGAAGATGCAGCCATAAGATCAATTAGATGTAAATAAAAAAAAAAAAAAACAATAAAGATATAAATACAAATTTTTTTAATTTTATCGACGTTTTGAGTCTCTTCATCAGGACAAATCGAATGTCTGTTTATTTATACATTAAATATCTTTAGTGGTTGATTAGCGTTTAACTCACAAATGCCAGAACTTTAATGTCTGGTGATGATACTAACGCATCTTGAAACATCAACTTAATCCCGATTTTTAATTTCATTTTTTTTTTTTTTTGTTTTTATTGGATAAATTTCTCTTTTGAAAAATCAGATTTTTGTGGCACATTTTATTCAAATGTATTTTTTTTGCCGTTCTCCCCTCTCCCTTCTTATTATTGAATGCAGTCAAATAACCTTGTTATTTATAACCTTTGGATGTTTATTGACATTTCTCCAATTAATTTGTTCAAGCAAAATATGAATGTCCTATGATGCTTGATAAAAAGAACATTTTTTTTTAAATGTACATATGTTTCTGTCAGATTGAAGTAAATTTTTATTTTAATCAAATATTTATTAGTTTTTAGACTAATATTTTTTAACAAAAAAAATCCTTTCATGGAACCTGACCTAGTGACCGAAGTGTAAATTGAAAAATCATGATAGTTTGAGTTAATATTCTAAAAGTTTGTTTTAAATAATTTATTTCTTTAGTTCAAACTTTTTTTAGACGAAACTAGAAAATTTCGTACAAACTTAATAATTTTGACCAAGGAGAGCCTTGTTTGAAAAGGATGGAATTTTTTCAAACAATGCTCAAACAGACTGTTCATTAGCCAGTCAATATATCGTTTAAGTTAGCAAGTTTGCGAGATATGTTTGTGCTAAAATTGTACCCCCTGGAGTCGAACCAGGACCTCCACGCTTTCGGGTGAACTACCCTTATCCTGATTATTATTATTTGAAATTCCTATCGGGATCCCCGTTTATTTACCCGAGGTGCTTTCGTGCACGAAGACACACACCTCAAACCCAACCGGCCTCTGGCTGCAGCCATCTACCGGCACCCCGTGAAGTTACATCATTTCCTATCTCTAACTCCTCCTCCTGCTTTTCGTCACTAGCTAGTGAACTAATCCTTATTTCTGGTTCCAACCGGCTCCTTATATCCAACCTCTTCTATGCTATGGAGGATGTCCTAGTTGAGGAGGGACTTCCTCAGCACCGGCGTGTAGCCTCCTCCTTTCGAAGAACGCATCACTGAGAGGGAACCTTCTTTACGTCCCTTCCACAGGACGGGGTGTCACTGCAAATCCCTCTCCTCGTAGAGTTGCCTGGAGGCTATTGTGGTGAGATCCTATATTCCAATCCAGGGCTTGCTTGAGGATTTGTTTGCATTAAATAAATATTTCTATTTAATGAAAAATCCCGCACACCCAGGGTTTGAACAAGGATCTTCTTTGTAGAAGCCGACACCCTAGCCCACTACACCAGTGAGCCCCCACTACCCTTATCCTAGGGCTCCGGCCCAATAAGCACATCTCGCTTCCGCCAATTATACCAGGTACTAATGAAATTAAAATTTCATTGATTCAAGAATGATGGGAATGATTAGAGAGTAAATACCATATCAGCTGATATGCAGATATTAGTAATACTGGAGTTGAGTACTACAAGAGGATTTAATCAATAGAGGGAGAGGGGCGCCGCCCATTTGCGAAAGACGTAGTAGCGTCGACTTCTCCTTCGGGTCGCCAGCAATTAGTGCAAATGACTGTTCGTCTAGCAATCATCATCATGATAATGACAGGGGCACTGACAAGTTTGTTGGCTGATTAGCAATCCGGACGGAGTTCTAAACCATTTACAAGCTGATTAACATCTTGAGATTAACCCGCAGCCGTTGGATTGAATTTGCCTTGTCTAAACATCGGCTCCGGAGGATAATTATTTGTTTAACCTAACTCAAACCTGATGTTGTTAAGGGGGAAAAGAAAACTTAATTAAATCAACTAGAATCAGAGGAAATTATAAATGAACGAGAAATAAAAAATAAATATCAGATAAGGAGCAGAAAGATATATTGACTTGAAATTTTTTTTTTAACTCTCCTGTAAAAAAATTTTTTGGCGTTGGTGTTTATTATTCTCAATCCTTCATTTGGTTAAGTAAACATTTTTTAAAACGTTAGTTCACAAATAAAAAACGTGAGAAATACATATTTAGAAGACAGATGATAGAATTTTTGGACTGCTTTTTCTAGTCCGCATATTCAATTTTCTACCATCATTACCTTGATGGGGTCCGTCTCCGTTTCGACATGAATTAACTAGATGACTAATAGCGCCCGCCGTTAGGAAGGACGACTCTCATAAATCGACCTGCAAAACGTACGTGCCCGAAATATTCACCCGTTAAAATAAATGGGATTTTCTTTACTTATGACCTAATAAAAAAAAATAAAAACGAATATTAATGCCATTAATATTTGATGATCAGAAATAATGGATACTAGAATTTTTTTTTACTTTCTCTTACCTATGTAAGGAAAATTGAAATTTGTTAACTAATAAAACAAGACCAGTCACACCAGATTTTTTAAATACGCAGTAGTTTCTACATATCAGTTTGTTATTTTTACAAATAAATAAATGAATGGAATATTTTAAATATCTCGAGGAAATAAAAAAAAAAAATATGATGGATGATAGGGAAATTTTTTATCAACACTTCATTAAGAGCTTAAACAAGAACGCGAAATGAAAAATGTCAGCGCGTGTGGTGGTTTATAAGGATGAGAGAGAAATGAATTGGATTGTTCTGAAACAAAACAATACAAAAGGAAAAAAAAATTATATTAAAAACCTTTGATTTAATATTTTTTTTACGGCATACGAAGAAGGATGTATTTTAAAAAAATAGAGTTCATTAAGGGTAAAAAAAAAATCAGCAAAAACATATTCATTAAATAATCATTAAGAATTTTATTTGTATTTGTTTAATTAGTAAACTAAATCTATTTCGGGAGGGTGAAAGAGAAAGAGAGAAGATGAAAATGAGTATTTAATGAAGATGAACTTTTAAAAAATTGTTGGAGTATTTTAATTTGTGAGTTGAATTATTTTATCAAAGAATTTACTTCATGCCTTAGATGCGATTTATGCAAACAAACATTAACATATGAAATTTTATTAAAATCTTAAGAAAAATCCCCTTAAAAGTTTCCTAGAAGTGATGGTATGAATTTTTTGTTGATTTTTATTAATTCTCCTCCACAACAAAAAATTTAAATATAAAAACTTGGTATGCCGTAAAACCATTTTAATTTTTTCAAACGACTTTGACTTTTATAATTGAAATTAAATGAATTTGAAATCTATATAAAATTAGTTCACTTGAGTTGGAGCAAGTGCACAGTACATGAAAACGCCTGCAGTCGAAACGTTGTACAGTTACAATTTCTTCATCAAGAATTTTAAACAACATGAGAAAAAATTTCGTTTCTGAGAGTCTCCGAGGCTCAGCAGCGCTTGGACTTGATTATTTACGGTGGCTGTTCCTCTTCTCGTCGGCATTTGAAAAGTTAAGTTTATTTATTTTTCTTAATATTTTTTAAATAATTAATATTTATTAATTCAAACAGGTCGAAAAAGTAAGTACCGAAGTAGGATTCGAGCCACGGACTTGCCAATCACTATGTCCACTAGATCGCAGGAGATTGAGTTGTGACACTGAGTTCAAATAGGTTCGACTCCTACTTCGGTACTTATCTTTTTCGGGTTTTTGAATTAATTAGTAATTAGAATAGTTTTTTCACGGACCCTTACGTAATATAGCCTATATAATTTCTTATAGTTTTGAAATTTTACCTTTATGGATGGATATAAAAATATACAAAATTACTTAAATATTTTCGAGTTTCATATATTTGAATTAGATATTAGTATTCAAAACATCTCGATTCTTTTCGGACTTAACTTAAGTCATAGTCATCATACCCCTTAGTATATCTAACAAAGCTTTGAGTGTTATTTATTGGCGAGGCCAAACATCCCATGGCCCCCGGAACCCAGGGTCTCCAGCCTTTCCGGGGCATAATTTTCCACTTGTGCGCAGCTTGTTGATTTTTCTTTAAAGTTTTTCACTTTGTTAGAGACTATGCAAGTCTAACTGCATATAAGGCGAAGTGAGTTTTTTACTTCATATGTTGAAAAGATCTGTACGGCCTTTTGGTATTTTTGAAAATAAATTTGTCTTTTATATTAATATTTGAAAAATTATATTCAGGTTCAAAATCGGAGCCTTAATTTTAAAGTAGCTTCAGAGAAAATAATTTCTAAATGAGCTTTTCGCTGTAAAAATGAGGGGAGTTTAATTTTTCTTTTTCTTTTTTTTTATATTTTTTTTACAATTTTTTGTCTTATCCTATACATGATGATTGAATTACATATTCTAGTTAACAAATTTCAATTTCCCTTATATATTACATTGCAGTGTTTTATATTTTTATTTATAAAACACAATAACTAAACCAAACTTTTCTTGATTGCCTGATCTTTACTATAAAATAAAACAAATGGTTTAGCTTATTTTCATCCTCTATCTTTTTCTATATATTTCTTTATAAATTTTTCTCTACTGTTATGATACATTGGTCAGATGAACAATGGTAGATCTTTTCTTTTTCTTTCAAATGACAGATCGTCAAAGACCGATTCTTCCTTGGTCTTTATAAATTAGTTAAATTTTCATTGGCAAGTCTTAATTGTGTTTTTGTATTGAGCTTCTCAGAAGTAGGTACTTCGCTGATTTTTAAATAGAAGAGCTTTAGGCCTACACATGGTGTTCTATAGGCTGTAAATATTAATATACCTGTGGTACGACATGCCCAATCAAACACAAATTCATCTCCTAAATAGCTTTATCTTAAATAAATAATTTCGTTTATTGTTATATGAAAGCTGATTTTCTTAGATAGTTGAAAAGTGAAATTGAGAAGTCAGCAGCCTTTGACAATGAATGAATGATCTTTTGCATAATAACGCGCACACCGGGAGGCAATATGCGGCAAACATCACGAAAGGCTTTTGCTCAAAGTTGCAACTCGGTGTCGGAGGTGGGGGGTAGGTTCGTATTGATCCCAGACAACAAGTGTTACAATACAACATTCACAAACTAATTTAGATCGAGGGCTCAACCTGGAGGGAATTATTTATTTGCTAGTGGAAAGGTAGAGAGTCTTATTACTTTAGCTTTAGCGAGAGAATGGCTTTCGTTAGAATTTATTATTATATGTCTATTTTGATATATAATTGAAATGAAATCACTTTTAAATAACATAATTTTTTTCTAAACAATATAATTGTACCTTAGTTCTTTCAAAGCCTGTGTGGATTTTACTAAAAATTATTTTACAAAAAAACAATAATATATAATTCGCACAGTTGACTTTCCAATTAATATTTTATCAAGGGGGGGGAAGGCTCTTTATAAAATATTAATTCCCTTTGTAAGCACCATTTTGAACTTTGTATTAAATTTAATTATGTTTACATTCGGAATTCGTTTAATTATTTGATTTCATTTGAGCTGATTATGTTCACTGCTTGCTTGTATTTTACATTCTATTGGAAATTTATTTAAAAAAAAAATTTGATGTGTCTGGTCGCACAGCACACAACTTTCGATTACCGAAGGTAAGAGTACTTGTCACACCATATTTTTTGTGTCGGGATATGATTAGTTTCCGACATTCGAATTTCAAGATGTAAAATTTAAAAGTATGGGAAAATATTTATATTTTGTTACTATAGCAATTATTTCTCGTCTTTCCTATGAAGTACAAGAATAAAGTAGTCTTCAGAATTTCAATAACAAAATGAGAATATACATTTTAAAGAGCATCTAAAAAATAATTGATTTATGAAAAAAATCGTTGGAGCAAATTTTGAGAAAATCGATCAAAACTGAAAAACTACATCAGTAAAGTACTAGTACTTTTTGGCCGATTTGGATTAAAAGCTTATATTCACGCCCTAGGGGGTGCTTAACTTAAATATATAATTTCGACCTCCTCAATTCCTTCATGCTTTAAATTGAACACAGACCATGTCGCGAAAACCACTTTTTTGGATTCGGGGGACCTCAAAACGTGTATATCCATCAAAATCTCGACATCGAATTTTTGGTATGAATCCAATACTTTCTCTCTATATGTAAGAGAAAGTAAAAATTGTTTGCAATCTATATACTGCTTGATATCTAACATGCGTTGAAAAGGGGTGAATTGCTTGTTGGAGTTTTTCTCTCCTTTTTTTGGCAGGTGGCTATTCAGAAAATGGACTGAAGTCGTCTGCGTGATCAGCGACAGTTGCTACGTGATTGAGATTGATTCAGAGGGACGGAGCCCACCTCCCACCCCAACATCATCAACTATCCCTTATAGTATAGTATATATATCTCTATCAACGAAGAAATAGAAACCTCTTTCTCGTTCCACAACACCAAACACGCAATCAATGAGAAAATAAAATTAAAATGGACATTTAGGCTGCGAGATTAAAGGTCAAAATAGAAGAAGCCATTTTGGTGTTTGTTTAGTAGATAGGGTGGGGTAATTTCTTCAAAGCCTCACCCACCAATTTAATTAGGTTAAAATGTACTTATAAAAAAAAAGAGGGGGAGACAGAAAACGAAACGAGTGAATTAAAGAAATGAATCAATCAAGTGATGTGGCTTTGAAAAGAAGACGAAAATAAAAAAAAAAAACCAAAGCAGGTGAATTTCATTTCAAATTGATTCGCTTGTAATTAATAACATTATAATAAATAGAAAAAGTAATCTTTTAGTCTCCATGGCTTAATGTCGGTGCAGTTTATCCATTTTAGCCAGAGGTAAAACTTTTCATTTAATTTGATTATTTATATTTGTAAAGTGTACAAGTTTTAATTCATTGAAAAGTACTTGTTTAACACACACCTCGCAAATTAGAATTTGATTGTTATTATTATTAAAATGAAATTTTAATTAATTGTAGGTGATTTAATTTTACTTTCTCTTACCTATATATGTAGATATATAAAGAGAAAGTATTGGTTTCATGTCGAGATTTTGATGGATATACACGTTTTGAGTCAAAAAGTGGTTTTGCAACATGGTCTGTCTGTTTGGGTGGATGAAGGAATTGAGTTTGGAAGTTGAAATTTTATATTCAAGTTAGGCACCTCCATGAAGCATGAAAAAAAACTTATGATCAAAATCGGCCAAAAAGCACTAGTACTTTACTGATGTACTTTTTTAGTTTTTTTTTTCTTTTGTCGAAATTCGCTTTAACAATTTTGAATAAAATTCAAAACTCAATTATTTTTTAGATCCTCTTTAAAACGTATATTCTCATTTTGATCTCAAAGTTGTTTGAAGCACACTTTACTCTTGTACTTCATAGCAAAGATAAAAAAATGGTGCGATGTTAACAAAATATATATATTTTTCTCTGTTTTTACCGCGGGAATAATAAGGGCGAGGACAGAAGAAGAACTTGAATTCTACTATATTATACCGATTATACCAAGGGTCGCGGGTTCAGATCCCTTCTCATGCGTCAATTGGATTGGGCTACCAATTCAGGTGAAATAAATAGAGACGGGGTCTAAATGGCCTTCACTGGCGAAAAAGACCTTAAATGAAATAAAAAAAAAAAATTCTACTATATTGGCAGAAACTAAACATATGGCGACACGAAAAATTCAAAGATAAGAGAAAGTTGTGACCTGTGCGACCAGTCACACCAGATTTTTATCTACTGTTTCATACATACATGTATGTATTCTGAGAAGCGATTATCTATTCTTTTTGAACTAGCATCTATATATTTTTTAAGGTCTTCTTTGGACCTCCCATATTAATTAATCAGACTAGAAGTGGAATGTGAATTGAAATCTCTATCTGGAGCAAAGTTTATTACCATTATATTAATTACAGGTTAATTACTCAGAAAAATTTTTGAATTTGCTAATTAAAATTCATCCCCTCAGGTTAGAAGTAGATATTCGTGGATGCGTTCCCGGTGGCCTAACTCTCAGGCATTTATAATATGTTAATTATTTCGGCCTTTCAATTCGAGGAAATATGTTGAAATGCCTATTTAGGTAAATAAAATTTCACCCGCTAAGAAAATTTAAAAAAAAAGAATGGATTTTTGATATTTAATTTTAATCTTGAAAGTAATAAAAGCAGCTACATTTTATTTATATCGAAATTCTTTTCATTCTTAAAACAAATTGAACTCCTTATTTGATCTGATCGATGGCTAAAAAAATCTCTGCTTCTATTTACTACTCAATTTAAATGAGAAATTCCTTTGTTGCTCTCTCTCTCTCTCTTACTCTTTCGATTAAAGCGGAAGTACTAACCCGAAAAAACATCCGCATATCATAAAGTAAATAGGAAGGGAAAAGAGAGATGTTATGTAGAGTAAAAAATTTTGAATGAACGTTTAACAAAAAAAAAAAAAACGCTTTGAAAAAGTAGAGAGACTACTAATTGCACTGTACAAAGTACAAAAGTGCCAATTTGAAAAGATTGAACTTTTTTTTTTTTGTTTGCATCATGATTGCAACAAAACTCGCGCCCTTTCAGGCAAATTGATCTTTTGAAAAAAATCACATTCAATTCAAATCACGTGTTCAAAAAGGTGTTTATTTTCTCTCTCTTTTTTTTCACCAGAGAAGAGTGGCATCTAGAAATGCTTTTTGAGGCAAATTTATTTATAAGCATTTCTCAAACCCTTTGAAAAACTGAATGGAGGATATTAATATTTTAAATTATTTAACTAGTTCAGATGGAAAAATTGCCGGCGGGCCTGGCAGAAGAATGAAAAACCAAAATGATCAATGAAGTTAACCAATTAGTGATGAAAATCGAAATAAGTGGTCCCCGAAAAACAAGATCGTTGAACCCCCGCCGGAGTCATCGGAACCATCTGTACTTAATAAATATAATAAATGTATACAAGTCAAATGGTCCGAGGAGCCGAAATGACTTAAAAAAAAAAAAAAATCTGGTGTGACAAGCACAGAACACAACTTTCGATTACCTAAGGTAAGAGAAAGTTGTGTGCTGTGCGCCAGTCACACCAGATTTTTCGTGTCGAAATATATTTAGTTCCCGACAGTACGGAACATATGAATTCAGATGTAAAATTTATAAGTATGGGAAGCCCACGGGGCGTGGTGTAGAGGTTAGCGTGCTAACCTCATATACCAAACGTCGCGGGTTCGGACCCCAGGCAGTCCGATGATTTTATTTAAGCCATCTGGATACCAGATGGCTTAAATAAAAATGCCTGGACCCTAATATATATAAATTCATAAATAACGGTTATCGTAAATGTCTTATATGGCCTGAGCTGCCGAAAAGACAGTGTGAATGTGTGTGTGAGTGTGAGTGAGAAAAAAGTGTGAATGTTTTTTTTTATAAAAAAAAAAAAAAAAGTATGGGAAAATATTTATATTTTGTTACCATGGCAACCATTTCTCCTATCCTTCCCTATGAAATACAAGAGTAAAGTGGTCTTCAGAAGATTTCAATCGCAAAATGAGAATATACATTTTAAAGAGCATCTAAAAAATAATTGATTTTTGAATTTTAAAAAAAATCGTTGGAGCAAATTTTGAGAAAATCAAAAAAAACTGAAAAAGTACATCAGTAAAGTACTAGTACTCTTTGGCCGATTTTGATTAAAAGCTTATTTTTCCGGTCCCGGGGGGTGTTTAACTTAAATATAAAATTTCAACCTCATAGCTCAATTCCTTCATGCTTAAAATTGAACACACACACACACACACACACACCCACACACCCACCCACCCACCCACAGACAGACCATGTCGCGAAAACCACTTTTTTGGATTCAGGGGACCTCAAAACGTGAAGATCCATCAAAATCTCGACATCGAATTTTTGACATGAATCCAATACTTTCTCTCTCTCTATATATATATATATTACATATATACATAGGTAAGAGAAAGTAAAAAAATGGAGAAATTATTTTTACCTTTTATTGGATTTAAAAAGACCCAAAAATTGCGCCTAATCTAAATAAATATATATAATAGGGTGTCCCTTATTTTGTTGAATAGCATTATGGTCAGGAAGAGATCTTGAAAATCGTGAAAAATTATAAATAAAGAGCAATTTACAGAAGGGAGGTTCTAGAAAAAAACATATTCTCAAAGAAAATCAAAATAAGGTTGAGAAACTATGGTTTATATGATACTAGCACCAAAAAGATGGAAATTGAAATCATTGATCTTATAACAAGATTTATCTTAATCTTTACTCTAAAGAAGATACATCCAGAATAATAACAAAAAAAACTCACAAAATAATTTCTTCCCTTTGGAAAATAAATAAATAAAGTAACAAAAAATAATAATAAAAAAAATGGTGTTGATATATTATTACTAAAAAATTTCACCCCTCAATGGTGACCGAGATAAGATCTCACCCTTTAAAGCACCTTGACGGTTATAAAAATCTGGAAGGAGATGAGATAAATATTTGAGACTGGCGACGATGCCTGCCTGCCATAGAGAAGATGGCGGGTCGGAAGGTCGGTCGATACGACTAACGAGAAATGCCAGGCTTGACTTATGGGGGACACATCAATTCAGAAAAGGACCCAATTGAATAAAAAGGACACAAGCCCCTCAGGCAAACCACTTCGGTTGTGCTAACGGCCAAAAGAAAAATCCTTCCGAAGATAATCACCTCCTAAACGAGGAAAAAGGAATTGTTATTAGCGACGATTAACCCTTTTTCCCTAATTGGATTATAAAACCACTAACGCAAAAAAGGGGAACGGAATTTAAGAGTAATAATGAAAATATTTTTTGGCTTTATTTTTAAGAAGATGTGATAATAAAATTAAAGACTTTTATTATATAAAAAAAAGACGGAATTCTTTTTTAATTGGCTGAATGGAGTGCTGGCATTTTGATCTGTTTGCTTGACAGTCTTCTTTCTCTTCCCTGGCGGCTGCTCTTCTTTCGACGCATGAGAATACAGTATTAAGGTAAGGGAAAAATAATTATTTTTACCAGTTAATCAATTAATTCTTTAGCTGCTTAAAAAAGGGTTAATATAATAATATGTGTTATGTTTAATATATAATTTCATTTTATAAAGTTGGGACAAAAATTTTAAAGAATTAATCGGTTAATTAATACAGTATGTTAATATATACTGTATATAGAAAGTATTGGATTTGAGTCAAAAATTCGAAGTCGAGATTTTGATGGAAATACATGTTTTGATGTCCCCTGAGTTCAAAAATTTAGGTTTCGCAAAAGGGTCTGTCTGTCAACAAAATATCTCAAGAACGAAAACATCTAGGAGGTTGAAAGTTTATATTTAAGTTAGGCACCCCCCTGAGACATAACACAAAGCTTTTGAACAAAATCGGTCAAAGAGTACTAGTACTTTACTTTTCTCAAAATTCACTCTATTTTTATTAAAATTCAAAAATCAATTGTTTTTTACATACTCTTTAAAACGTATATTCTCATTTTGCCCTTCAAATCTTTTGAAGCACACTTTACTCTTGTACTTCATAGGAAAGATAGGAGAAATGGTTGCCATGGTAACAATTTTAAGTATTTTCCCATATTTATAAATTTTACTTGAATTTCAATAGCCCTCGGGCTTGGTGTTGTTGGTAGCGTTCTGACTTTCTGTACCAAGGGTCGCGGGTTCGGATCCCAGGCAGTCGGATGATTTTATTAAAGCCATTTGGGTTAAATAAATATGCATGGACCCCCAATAGATATAAATAACGGTTATCGTAAAAAGTCTTATATGGCCTACGTTGCCGAAAAGACTGTGTGTGTGTATGTATGTGTGAGTGTAAATGGGAAAAAAGTGTGTGTAAAAAAAAAAAAATTTAGTATATCGGCGGAAACTAAATATATGTCGACACAAAACATCTGGTGTGACAAGCACAGAACACAAATTTCAATTACCAAAGTTAAGAGAAAGTAGTGTGTTGTGCCACACACCGGATTTTTTTACTTTGCCCTTTATTTTGTTTAGCTCCCATAAATAAATTGCATTATTTTGGATTGTTTAATTACACTAGTTGACAAAAATGAACTTTTTTTCTTTCACAAGAATGAAGATATGAAATTCTAGAAGTATTTTTCATGCTGAATTCAAATATCAATTCAGTTTTTCCCCATCAGGCACAGTTTTAGAGATATAGAGCAAAATAGATTTTAGTCGAAAATGGGCTCTAAAACGGCTTTTATTTAAAATGTTCAAATTATTTTTAACGCGACGCCCCGTCAAATTATGCAGATAGTTAGAATACATATAAATTTTAAGTTTCATCCCAATCGGAGGTCATTTAGACGTGCCGCAAACGGCTTAAAGTTTCAAAAAATCGAAATTTTCAAGATTTTTTTGCTTTGGTCACCCCTAATACAATTTTAGAGATCCCTGAATGAAAAAAACATATATGTACGATATTCTATAGTTCTTTGGCTTTCTAAAAAGCATTCATTCGTAAAAATCTGTTAATTATTAACGAAATTATTAATAAAAACGTGAGCAAAGAAAAAACACAAGTACATTCACTGGACAAAAAAAATGGACCTCTTGTTCTTTTAGAAGTATAAAGAAAGATATGAGATTCAAAAAATATTTTTTTTTTAATAATATATAATAAAGTTAGGGCCCGTGACCCGATGCTCAGAGAGGATACATTAGCTTCTCGTGGATAGGGTTCGCTTTTTAATTCAATTGAAGTCCATTTTTTTCGACCAGTGAGTGTACTTGTGTTTTTTCTTTGCTCACGTTTTTATTAATAATTTCGTTAATAATTAATAGATTTTTACGAATAAATGCTTTTTAGAAAGCCAAAGAACTATAGAATATCGTACATATATGTTTTTTTCATTCAGGGATATCTAATATTGTATTAGGGGTGACCAAAGCAAAAAAAATCTTGAAAATTTCGATTTTTCTAAACTTTAAGCCGTTTGAGGCACGTCTAAATGACCTCCGATTGGGATGAAACTTAAAATTTATATGTATTCTAACTATCTGCATAATTTGACGGGGCGTCGCGTTAAAAATAATTTGAACATTTTAAATAAAAGCCGTTTTAGAGCCCATTTTCGACTAAAATCTATTTTGCTCTATATCTCTAAAACTGTGCCTGATGGAAAAATTCTAACTACATATCTGAATTCAGGGTGAAAAAATGCACTAGGTTCACTAATCAGATATCTTGTGAAAAAAACCTTGTCGACTAGTGTTATTAAAAAAAATATAGGCAAGGGAAAGGAAAAGAATTATGAGGTAATTTACCTTCTATTGAATTATTTCTTTGTTTATTTAATATGAGAATTATAAATGAGGTGGGGAAGACAGCGGCCCTTTATATTATTTATCCTTTAAAAAAAAACGGAGAAAAGAATTTTAAGAGAAAATTTAGTCAAACATGAATCTTGTTGTGAACTAAACTGCTTTTGTGGAATGTGCAATTTCCTAAGACTTAAAGGGCCAAATAAAATCACTTAAGATAAGAAAACCATTAAATAAATAATGAATAAACAAATGCGATCTATCGTTTAGTATAAATTTCGTCCTTAGATTTAATATAAAAAGAAGGGCAATCGTCAAAAGGAAATATATATTAAAGAGGTGTTTCAAAATAATCCTTTTCTTTATGTAGCTATGTTTTTTTGGCATTTGAGGCAATTTAGATTTCGTCCATATTTTTTTTTTTTTTTTTTTCTCTTATCAACATCTTTTTTTTTTAATAAATTGAATAAATTTTAATTTTTTTTATTTCTAATCATACAAAATTTAAATAGAAGGCATTCCTCAGCTCTGAAAAATACATTACCCTTAATTATAAAATACTATGACTTCGTTGAAAATTTTCTATCACAGGGGAGCTAATTTTTTTAAACTCGTTTTTAGGAAGTCGGGCAAATTTTTTATTATTTTAAAGTATCAGGGGATGTCAGAAAATAACCGTAATTATTTTTTTACTAGAAAAGTCTGCTTTCTTTTATTCAAATTCCATTACAAACCTTCAATTTAATCTTCCTCGGGCAAAATACAACGATTCCAGCGATTCAGTCCACTGTTCAAAATACTCCCTGAAGGCCCTTTTTGATAGTCTGTTAAGTACACCCGAAATTTCGTGGTTTAGCTCTCGATCATTCTGAAAATGATGACCCCGAAGCTCATTTTTCACTAAATAGGTGAAAGTCACGCGGCGCTAGGTTAGGTGAATAAGGTGGATGTGGCATCACCTCAATGCTTAATTAAGTGATTGTTTGATTAATGGCATGATGTGCCGGTAGATTATCCTGGTAAAGGATCCCATTTGAGCAAGATGTGGTCTTTTTGTTGCAATTTTCTTTCTTAATGGCCCCTTCAATACTTCACAATAGTAATTCGCAGTAACAGTACGATACTTATCCACACCCTCTCATCTTTGATAAATAAACGTAGGCTCTTTATTTTTATTCTGAGAATTTGATGTGTTTTATCTTCCTAAATATGAATTGCGAACGCAAAAGATGAATAGTTTCATATTCTAAAAAAAGCTCTATTCTTGGACTTCTTTTGATATGTGATATTTTCATAGCTAATTTATTCGTCTTCTGGTCCAAGCACTCTAGGCTATAATTTTTAACAAAAAAAAATATTCTTTTGTTGCGTGCTCTCGAGCTATATAACAAAGAATTCATCTTCGGATATAAGTGGAACATTTTTTTATTAAAAATAAATAATAAATCAATTTCGTGATAATGATCTATGTTCCTTAGTAGGTGTATTAATAAAAACGTCCTAAGTGACATGGAACATATCGACGAGCTCTGATTTATAAGCCTTTTTCTAAAACGTCACTTTTTTCTATTTTAAAAAGTCAAGGGCGTACTAATTTTAGTTTAACTTGCAACAGGCAATTTTTAAATTTACATGTTTTGATATTTATCAGAAAAGCAACTAAACCCCGACCCGTACCTTGTAGTAACATAACTTTTGATTCCGATTCGAGTTATTCAAATAATAGAGAGTCATACTTCAATAGTTGTCGAATCTATAATAGTCTAGTTGCATGTTTAAGGATCATCAGGGGAACAGCGGATACTATCGGCAATTTGACGGAAATAGCATAAGGTCAGGACAGGGGATGTGGAAGGGGGGGAGGAATCAAAGGTGCCAAATTGGGTTAGCAACATGATGAATGGGAAACAAAATGAGCAGAGCAAATAAACTTTTGATTAAAGGGAAACAAATAGAATGTGGGAAAACAAACCAAAACCAAACAGACCAAATCATAAATTTCAAATTATTTTCTCTTGACCTTTTGCATAGATGGATATTTTTTTCTTCCTCTTCTCGAGGGATAGTTGATAACAAAAATAACTTATAAAGAGAGAATTCGAATAATGGATTCAAGTTGCACAGAGCTTTCTTATGCCTGCGTTGCTAGCATCCCGGGGTTGCCGGTCCTCAAAATAAATAATTCAATTCTCTTATGATATATTTGTTCAGAAGCTCGAGGTCTTTTTATTCTGAGATTAGCATCAGAGAAATTTGATGAAACATTTGTCGAAACGTTCCTTATTAGGAGAAAAAAGGCGTTTTTCACAAATTTCTATATTTTATCAATTTATTAGGTTCGGTATCTTAGGTCAATAATCTCTCAGTCATTAGTGTCAGCCCTGACACGTTGTGGTTACTCTGAAATGCAACTTTCATGGGAATGATACTGAGGTGAGTTCCCGTTTCTTTCCTCAGGAGGAGGTATCTCAAATAGAGTTGGATAATTTATTGCCATGAGGTGGATTTGAACTCGAGTTGTCTTCAACTCAGGATTATAAGCTTAACTGCTTTATCCCCTCGGCTAATCGCCAATAATACCTATACAAAAAGCAGTTTAAAAAATACTAGCTTGCTTGTTTCAAATTATTTATTGATTATAAATCAATACTTAATACGTATTTTGATGACTGAGGTGTCATCATTTGGCTATAGTTGAAACATTATAAGTAGGTAAAAAATTAACCAATATAAATTAAGTAAAATTATTTAGTATATGTGAGGTTTCACTAAGTGTACATATACTAAATAATTTTAGTTATAAATATATTTCACGGAAAACCTACACCACTTTCGCTCCAAACAATATAAATTAATTAATAAGCATGCCAAAACACTTGGTGATATGTTTCAATTTATTCATAAATAAATTTTACACTTGATACTTACTTATTTCGACATGAGAGAGGTGAATGTATGAAAATATATAGTGCAGAGATTTCCAAACTTTATGTTACAACGCCTCCCTTAAAAAAATTTAATTGAATGACTCCTCCCTCCATTTTATAAAATAATAAATAAAAAATACAAAAACAAGTATTTTTTATGCTAAAAAATATAAATTTATATAAAAATATTTTTTTTTTTATTTATTCTTATTTATTATTTTATTTATAAAACTAGCAATTATGTGGAAAATTTGTCTTGGTAGCTATATTCGCGCCTCCCCTTAGTCCGCGCCTCCCTTTCGAAAACGCTGATAATAGTGAATAGAATAAAAGCCACAGACAGCAGCCTTGTTTTTTTTTTTTTCTTTATTTTATTCAAAACCTAAGGTCGTTTCTTCGACCTTCTTCATGACTGATTCGAACTGTATTCCTAATAAATAAATAAATACAAAAAATAATATTTGGAAGTATTTTATTTAATTGGGGGTGAGTTTTGGTGAGTTTTAAGGGTGGATAAATGAAGTGAGTCTTTTAATAGTTATTTAATTTCGAATTTATTCCCAACGGAATAAAACCCCGTTAGTTTGCAAGTGAATATAATTTTTTTAAATAGAGAACTTATTTGATAATTTTTTATTCTTGGTCGCTCAGAGAGCAATGCTATCTATCTATGCCTGTTTGCTTGCTGCCTACCTGTCGGGCGGTCTGTTTTGACTCGAGCCATGAGTCAGTCATTCGGTTCAGCTCCACTCTCTCTCTCTCTCTCTCTCTCTCGCGTGTGTTTAGTTTATTTTATATTGTGTTGTGATTTGTGCAAATAAGACATTCATCCACCAAACTCCCCTCCTGGTCATCTTATTATTAAGGTAATGAATATTTTCACATCTCATTTGCATAACGAATTAAAGTAATTTTGTATTTTATTTTTCTCTCTTATAATATACTGATAAAATTATCCAATTTTTTAAATATAACTCTATGATGAATTCGTGTACCCCCTGGTGGGAGGGTGAGAAAGGGTGTAAATCACCCCTTCTAATAAACAAAATAGTTTTTTTCTTTAAAAATGAAAATGAAAATAGAAAATTATTTTTTTTGTAAATTTTTTACATTTAAGCAATGATTTCTTTCCCTCCCTTCTCACCCTCCACCCCTCTAACAGAAAATTTATATTCTCCTATAATATTTAATAATAAATTATTATTAAATAATTGAAAATTTAAACTTTCATCTCTCGTCAGTGGCCTAGTAATAAGTGAGATTTTTGGAGGTGGAATTTTCTTTTTCACTGTCTGAATGCCTGATTTTCTTAAGCAGTTTCTCCACTCGCCTCCCCTAATTATGAGTGTAAAAATTCAGATGATTTGTTTTTTAATTTACTTACGTTTCTGTGTCGTAACATGCCACAAGCCTGTAAATTCGTTCTTCGTTTCATGAATATATTTCCTTGGTTTGTAGTTTTAGATATAATTCGATCCCCCTCGGCTCACGCATCCCCTTATAGATATTCATTAATTCACATTCAATTATAAAAAGAAATTAATGAATAAAATTGCATTTGTTTTTCTCATTAAAATCTTTTAGAATTTCATATAAAAATTAATTTTATTTCTGTTTGTTTAAAGACCACCCCCTCCCTCCCAAGTTATTTTCCCACTCTACAAATTTTCTTAAGACTTGTAATTTTTTGCCCCTTGAGTAAAGGGTAGTCTACCCCTGTCATATTTTTACTGATTTATTTACAAAAGCGTAACTTTATATTTCATAGATTATAATTTTTTTCAAACTTTGACGAGAAGTAGTTTCTACCCCTTTAGAGAAAATATGGAAATATTGAAGGACTTAGAAGAATCCGTATATTTAACTTTAAATTTGTAAAGGTCAGCCCAAAAAAATGAAAGTTATAGCCGCATATTTGCCAATTTGACCAACTGTGCAGCGAGGGGCTGTGAATCTTCCATCTTCTTGTAAGGGCTTCGGAATCGCTCACACCCCACCCGCTTTATCTTATATATTTTCTTTTAGTTGAGGGATGTTTAAGGAATGGTGAGATGGGTCTGTCCGCTGGAATATGTCGAAAATCAGTGAAAAAATCTGGTGTGACTGGCGCACAGCACACAACTTTCTCTTACCTTCGGTAATTGAAAGTTGTGTACTGTGCTTGTCACACCAGATTTTTTGTGTCGACATGTGTTTAGTTTCCGACAGTAGGGTACAATTGAATTCAAGATGTAAAATTTATAAGTATGGGAAAATATTTATATTTTGATACCATGGCAACCATTTCTCCTATCTTTTCTATGGTGTACAAGAGTAAAGTGGTCTTCAGAAGATTTCAATCACAAAATGAGAATATACATTTTATAGAGAATCTAAAAAATAATTGATTTTTGAATTTAAAAAAAAATCGTTGGAGCAAATTTTGAGAAAATCGAAAAAAACTGAAAAAGTGAATCAGTAAAATACTAGTACTTTTTGGTCAATTTTGTTCAAAAGCTTCGTGTCACGTCCCATGGGGGTGCCTAACTTAAATATAAAATTTCAACTTCCTAGCTCTTTTCGTTCTTGAGATATTTTGTTCACAGACACACACGACACACACACAGACAGACCATGTCGCGAAAACCACTTTTTTGGATTCAGGGGACCTCAAAACGTGAAGATCCATCAAAATCTCGACATCGAATTTTTGACATGAATCCAATACTTTCTCTCTATATATATATTACATATATACATAGGTAAGAGAAAGTAAAAATTGTGGGGAAAAAATTAGAAAAAAATCGATCATTTTTAATGATTTTTTTGCATTTTAAACGACAAAATCTTCCCCTTGGATCCAAATGTAAATGTTTTTTAACTTTTCACTTCTCTAGAACTTCTGAAGAAGTGTTAAAGCTAAAATATTCCTTTTCATCCCTCCAAATTTGATTCTAGACCCTATAATTAACAAAAAGGGGTGGGAATAAGTAGGGGCTCCCCCCCCCCGAAAACTGTACGTGGTGGGGGAAAACGGATTCAGGATGTCATTTTACTTAAGAATCTGAAGAAATTATTTCGGGGCCGAAAAAAAAAAAGTCTCATTTTGCCGCACAGTGATATTATAAAAATAAGACATATTCAAAAATTTGAGAATATTTACAAACAAATTAAAATCAATTTCCAAGTCTATTTTCAAAATGTCTAATTTTTACTTTCTCTTACCTATGTATATATGTAATATATATATAGAGAGAAAGTATTGGATTCATGTCAAAAATTCGATGTCGAGATTTTGATGGATCTTCACGTTTTGAGGTCCCCTGAATCCAAAAAAGTGGTTTTCGCGACATGGTCTGTCTGTCTGTGTGTCTGTCTGTGTGTCTGTCTGTCTGTGTGTCTGTGAACAAAATATCTCAAGAACGAAAAGAGCTAGGAGGTTGAAATTTTATATTTAAGTTAGGCACCCCCATGGGACGTGATACGAAGCTTTTGAACAAAATCGACCAAAGAGTACTAGTACTTTACTGATGCACTTTTTCAGTTTTTTTCGATTTTCTCAAAATTTGCTCCAACGATTTTTTTTTAAATTCATATATTAACTATTTTTTAGTTGCTCTTTAAAATGTATATTCTCATTTTGTGATTGAAATCTTCTGAAGACCACTTTACTCTTGTACTCCATAGAAAAGATAGGAGAAATGGTTGCCATGGTAACAAAATATAAATATTTTCCCATACTTATAAATTTTACATCTGAATTCATATGTACCGTACTGTCGGAAACTAAATACATGTCGACACAAAAAATCTGGTGTGACAAGCACAGGAGACAACTTTCGATTACCGAAGGTAAGAGAAAGTTGTGTGCTGTGCGCCAGTCACACCAGATTTTTTATATAATTTTTCCTTTTTTTTCTTGAATTTGAATCGTAACTAGATTATTCTTATAATTAATTTAATCTTTGCTAGTTCATTGACTTTTATAAGATTCGAGTTCAGCGATTTTTATAATTCGAAATCTTTTTTATGACATGATAAATTTTTACAGTCTCCTTAAAATAGAAAAGAATTAGGTCAGATCAGATTTATTTTTCCTTAACGATTTCTTAAAATGTTTACAATAGATAGATAATGCACCGTAAATTAATATTGTTAATGATTTAATCAATAGAATCGAGAGGAGAACGAATAGATATTTTCTGAATTTTTTCCGGCCATTTAAACGCCGTCGATATTGTTTTAAATAATTTGGAAGCCATTATAAAAAGAATAGGTAATAATTGATATGGTTAAGGACTAAAACAATTTTTTAGAGTCGATCTCTTTTTTGCCATTCCTTTCTATTGAAAAAACTCTGAGCTGCCCAGAAAATCTTTTCTGCTTTTTATATGGCATAGATAAAAAATTCATTTGGACATTATGTAATAAAATATTTTAATAACATCAAGGAATCTCTAACTAAATTATTAAAGGAATAAAATCGTCTTGTCTGTCTCTGGCATCCTCTATGAGATAAAATGAAAATTAAAAGAAAAGATGAAATGAATAAATTTTAGATTCGCATTAAATATCGAATTGAGAGTTGGCAAAGTCGAAAATTCTCGGAAAACTTTTGTACTTTGAAATGTGTATTCTATACGTATGTTTAGTTTATTCCAGGTTGACGTCAATCAACTTGTAAACACAAAAGCAAATAACTAGTTCGGGTTTACATAATTGGAACAAACGAGTTGATTTATTCAAAGATATTAGCCTTCTTGTTTATGTTATATAAGTTCTTTAAAGAAAATTCAATAAAACAAAATTCATATTCAAAATAGGAAAATTTGATATTCATTCAAAAGAAATAGGATTGATAGCACTGATGAAATCATTTACATAATAATAATAAAGTAAAATTTTATTGTACGTGTGAGCAAAGTGGTTATTTGCTTTGTTTTATATTAAACTAGCGGTGGTAGGGTTGCTGGCGGGCGGCGTCTCGGGATATAACTAAGGGTTGTCCAGATGAATGTATTTTAATTAATTTTGAACTATGAAATAAGAAAATCGAGTGGAAAATAAGAAGGGAGAATAAGAGGGGGAGGTAGGAGGGGTAGGGCCGATAGAACTTTCTGAGGTCTTGAATACCATTTTTCAATGATTTACACCCAAGAGAAGCGTCATTTTAAATTTAATTAAAATCGAGTGAAAGGTAAATTTTAGGGGGATCCCACTAATTTTCCAAAATATTTAAGAGATTCAAATTATTACTACTTTACGTTACGCCCCGGTCCATGTACTATGTGTACTTAATTTCAAATAGATTCAGTGAAAATTGTGGAATTCTATAGAACATATACGTACATACGTACATTCATACATTTGGAAGTTTACTTGTAATAGTATTCAGATGGATTTGAATTAATTATGACAAAAAATTTTTTTACATATAAATTTTTATTTTTCAGAGAATTATAGCACCGGCAACTGGTTTGCGCACATTTCTCAGTTTCGGTCACCATATGTGACCATCATCAGGCCTAAAAAATTAAGATACCATCCCTTACCAAACTTAAGGCTTAAAACAAAATCTATCTGATCTTATATTATAATTTTACATTTTGTTACGTTGATTCTTTAACATTAAATTATTTAGAATACTTTTTTCAAAAAAAAACCAAAATTTTATCTTTCTTTTTCTTATCTTTGTCTCTTTTCATACACATACCTTTTTTTTTTCTCCCTTCCCCTATGTATGCTCATATGCCCTTATTTTAAAGATGGTGACACTGACTTATCTCAAAACTATATGTGATCTATTTTATTTTTAGCTCAGATTTTAATTTCTTCGAAGCGCCGTTGTTTATCTATTAGAATTTTTTATCAATTAGTAAATCTAAAATGTACATAATTTTTTTAGATCAAATTATATGATTATAATGTAAAACTAATAATTTTTAATTAAAAAACTAAACATGTAAATTAGATAATAGTCTATTAGAATTCTAGAAATGAATTTGAGTCTCAAAAAATTTAATATACATTTTATATTTACTAATTGACAAAATTCTCAATAGATAAACACGGCGCTTCGGAAGAATTAAAATCTGAGCTAAAAATAAAATAGATCACATATAGTTTTGAGATAAGTCAGTGTCACCATCTTTAAAATAAGGGCATATGAGCATACATAGGGGAAGGGGGGAAAAAAAAAGAGGTATGTGTATGAAAAGAGAGTAAAGATAAGAAAAAGAAAGATAAAATTTTGTTTTTTTTTTGAAAAAGGTATTCTAAATAATTTAATGTTAAAGAATCAACGTAACAAAATGTAAAATTATAATATAAGATCAGATAGATTTTGTTTTAAGCCTTAAGTTTTGTATAATGTATCTTAATTTTTTAGGCCTGATGATGGTCACATATGGTGACCGAAACTGAGAAATGTGCGCAAAACCAGTTGCCAGTGCTATACTTCCTGAAAAATAAAAAAATTTATATGTAAAAAAATTTTTTTATTATAATTAATTCAAATCCATCTGAATACTATTACAAGTAAACTTCCAAATACATTAAGAAAGTTATATAATCTTGTACATCCTCAAAGTCAAATATTCTATAATCTCTCTTTATTTTTAGAAAAGGGGCATTTTTATAATTATCGTTCTTATTTCAAGATTAATTAATGAAGATTTCAAATATATTCTTAATAACCCCTCTTTACTTCTCCTTTATCTTAAGGCCTTATTCCCTTTTTATTAAATATAAAAATCTGGTGTGACTAGTCGCACAGCCAAGAACTTTTTTTGTACCTTCGAATTTGAAAGATTTTTTTTCATAACGATATGTACTTTTAGTTCAGGCAAGTGTATTTTCAGTGCTTTATATTAGATTGGATTTACAGTGCATTTATAGATTTTTTTTTTTTTTTAGATTAGATTTACAGTGCATTTATAATAGATTCATTTTTTTTTTTATTTATTTACTGCCAGTTTCAAAAATTAGTTTTCGGGTTGACCGACCCGGAGCTCGGTCGTTTTTTTTTTTTTTTTTTTTTTGATTT
Organism: Euborellia annulipes; assembly: GCA_023213315.1. Classification (NCBI taxonomy): domain Eukaryota; kingdom Metazoa; phylum Arthropoda; class Insecta; order Dermaptera; family Anisolabididae; genus Euborellia; species Euborellia annulipes. The sequence continues at coordinate 204,656 of JAKCPI010004951.1, read as the reverse complement.
TGATAAAATTGGAAAAACCTAAAAAGTACATCAGTAAAGTACTAGTACTCGAGGGGCCCAATTTGATTTGTATAGAAGAAATAGGAAAATATTAAAAATTTTTTTTTTTTTTTTTTTAAACATTCACACTTTTTTTCTCATTCACACTCATTCACACTCACATTCACACTCTTTCAGTCTTTTGGGCAACTTAGGCCATTTGAGACTTTGACGATAACCGTTATATTAATAATATATCTATTTGGGTTCAGGTATTTCTATTGAAGTCATTTGATATCCAAATGCCTTAAATAAAATCATCTGACTGCCTGGGTGTTTAAAAAAACAAAGAGGGGAGGTAGTCTATGTTGTGGCATAGTATTATATGGAGGAGAGACCTCAAAACATGTATTTCCATCAAATCTCGGCATATCTCGACCTATATATTACATATATATTGGTAAGAGAAAGTAAAAATGTACCTTCATATTTCGGTTATATAAACTCCTAAAATCTAGTTGTATTTAATTATCTTCCAAATTAGTTAAAAAATATTTATTTTAATTAGAGAGTAAATATTTGCTCCCAATTAGATGACTATTGATTCTCATTAGGCATTGTTGTAAGAGTATAACAAATTTCCAATTAAATAGATATATCGATTGAATTTAGTAACAGAGTCAACATTTTTTTAAATAAATTTTTTCCGAAATATTTAATTCATGATTTCAATCAAGAGTTTTATTTTTCAACGAAATAATAATAATAAAAAAAAAAAACATCTAATTAAAAATATATTTAATTAATTTTTGTTAAGCGAATATGAAAAAACTTTTTACTTTGATTAATAAAAAAATTTTTTTTTTTATTTATTTCCAAAGTAATTTAACAATAATAATACAATATAATTTGTTTCAAGTTAAACAAAACTCATAAAACTTAGTTTCTTCATTTAATTTTTTTTTTTTTTTTCATTTTTGTTGTTTTTAATTTTTCGTTTGTGGAAAAGAAATTTTGAAAAGTTGTAAGAAAAAGTGAAATAGAAACGACTTTTTTAGATTACTTAATTTATTATTATTATTATTGTTACAACGCCTGTCCATTCTCAATGCAAGTTCTAATTTTTGAAAAATTGTGTGACAAGAGTACGAAACGTCGCTGACATAGCGTAATTATTTTATTTTCTTGGGAATTTCGCTGAATACGAAAATTCGCTATTATAGAGAACAACCCTCGTTAAAATTAGGATCTTTTATAGTCAATAAAATAAAACCCTATCGCCGATTTAATTATAATCAGTAAATAGCGAATTGATGTTTCTTAGGTGGCTGAACTGAATGTTTTTGACTTAAAATAGATCAACAGTAAGCTAATAAAAATGCCCATTTGTAATTTATATCGATTGATTTTTAAAAGTTTATTTATAAGAAAGGCATCTCGATTCGATAAGAGAAGAAAGCATATCAAAAAAGCACCTTTGACATATTGACCAGATAGAAAATTTTAAATGTATAATTACTATTCATTGTTTTCTATTAAGAAAGTTGAAAAAATGTATTCTGTGATTTGCATCTGCATTTACGTACAAATCATGATTTAAAAATTTTAACAAAAAAGTACTTTATTTCAAAGTTAAAAATGAATCAAGTTCCTCAGATACCGTTTTCTTTTCAAAGTGAATACAGCTGCAGAAATAGTGGTTTAAAGGATGAAATTTTTTTTAGTTAAATTGTATTATTAATTAGGCCTAATAACTAAAATAAACCACAATTAATGGCAAAAATTTATTTAAAAAAAATACTCCTGAGGAGTGGTAAGCTAAGATTTTTATTATTTATCTCTATTCAAACCTTTTAAAAATCTAATAATAATTTTATTTTTATGTAGAAAAAAAGCGTTGTAATAACAAAAATCTGGTGTGACTGGCGCACAGCACACAACTTTCTCTTACCTTCGGTAATCGAAAGTTGTGTTCTGTGCTTGTCACACCAGATTTTTTGTGTCGACATGTATTTAGTTTCCGACAGTAGGGTCCATTGGATTTTAAGATGTAAAATTTATAAGTATGGGAAAATATTTATATTTTGTTACCATGGGGACCATTTCTCCTATCTTTCCTATGAAGCACAAGAGTAAAGTGGTCTTCAGAAGATTTCAATGACAAAATGAGAATATACATTTTATAAGGAATCTAAAAAATAATTGATTTTTGAATTTTAAAAAAAATCGTTGGAGCAAATTTAGAGAAAATCGAAAAAAACTGAAAAATTGCATCAGTAAAGTACTAGTACTTTTTGGCCAATTTTGTTGAAAAGCTTCGTGTCACGTCCCAGGGGGGTGCCTAACTTAAATATAAAATTTCAACTTCGTAGCTCTTTTCGTTCTTGAGATATTTTGTTCACAGACAGACACACAGACACACAGACAGACAGACCATGTCGCGAAAACCACTTTTTTGGATTCAGGGGACCTCAAAACGTGAAGATCCATCAAAATCTCGACATCGAATTTTTGACATGAAACCAATACTTTCTCTCTCTATATATATTAACATATATATAGAGGTAAGAGAAAGTAAAAATGGATCTTTTTTTTCAGTCGATCTTTATTTAATGAAAACAAAAGTGACGTTTCAATTCTAAATTGGAATTATCTTCAGACTATTTTATTTTTATGACAATATTTTGTCCTCTTCTATCCTGACCTTCTAGTAAATAAGAAATTTTTCTCTTTAATTTTTATTCTATGAAATCTTTAATTTTTGTTCTATGAAATAGAATAGTAAAGTCTAATAGTTTTTCACCTTTTGAATACTCATCGCCCCACCCCCCAATCGCTCCCCTAATAACCAAAATCGCCCACTTGGAGGTGATCGCCCCAGGTTGGGAACCACTGATTTAATTCAACAAAAAAAAGGGGAGTTTAGTTATTAACTTTTGCAAAAATATGCCAATGAATTTTTTTTTTTTGAAAAATTCTTAATATACACTTCTAACATTTTCAAAATCTATTGACTTTTATTTGATGATTTTAAATTATATACAACAAAAATGGCAAAAAAAATGATATAAAAAGAAAAAAATTTAGAAATATAATGGTTATTATGAGGAAAATTGTTTAATATCTCATTGAAACCAAATGTCAAAAAAAAAAATTCTTCGCTTCATATAAAAAACAAACTATTTATCCTTCTCCCCTTCCAAATAAAAATATTATGGACAGGGGCTAACTAACTTTTCCAAAAATCTACCAATACTAAATTTATATAATGGATTCCAAACCCCTGAAATCACGAAAATTTATAAATAAAGAGAAATATTTAGAGAGAAACAAGAGTATTAAAAATTTTAAATACTGATAGAAATTATAAAAAATATTTTATATTCTTTAAAATTTATTCATTTGGGAGGGGGGATTATCTCTCAGACCACCGAACCTCCCACCATCCTGAAACAATTTTCTGGCTATCAAATTGGACACGAAATTCGGACTCAATTATGTTAAAAAAATCTCTAGCGCATGCACGAGTTTGTCAAATACGATGTAGCGGCTCGAAATTCGGTAAATTCTGGAGATTTTAATAATTTTAATTAACATTGTAAATTTATGAATGATGATATTTTGATCACATATTCAGAGAGGGGGAAGCTAACGTCTAGTCTGGTGATAGAGGTAATTGTTAAAATTCATGAAATCTAATTTTTTAGCTTTTAAAAATAATGTTCTTTTATTTAAAAAAAAAAGCTAATTAAAACATATAATATTTAAAATAATAACAAATTTGTAGAGCTGTCAACATCGATTTTAATAACGCCTATTGTTAGGAAGATTTTGGGAGTCATACGTCATTCGAATTAAATAAATAAATATAACAAAGAGAGAGAGAATGTATTTAACAATTTAAAAATCTAAAATAATATTCACCTTTGTAACAAAATTAAATAAATAAATAAACACTAGAAAGGTAACACAAAATAAACAAAATCACTGAAGGTGAGGCTGTGCACTGAATCCGACTGGCCGACTCGGAGTCCGAGAGGCGACTGGCTGACTCACGTCACTCGGGCCCTCTCTCTCTCTCTCTCTCTTTCGCTCTCTCGTCTCCTTCTATCTCTCTCTCTCTCTCCTTTTCTCTTTTTGATTCTTTAATTGAACAATTTTATGGCCGCATGAGTCCATCTAGCGGTCAAACACTATATCGTTCTTTTTATTTCCCCCTCTCTGAATAGAATAAAAAGTTGGATAGGTGACCGAGTAAAAAACTTATTATTTACAATACCATAAAAATAAATAAAACAATTCATTCAGGTATTTTTAAATAATTATCCTTAAAAAACAATTCTCGTCACTAAAGCTTGTGAATTAGCTGATTTGATATTAACTTGCCGAAAAAGGGGAGGGAGTGATATGTGGTATTTATTTATTCACAGAAAAAATAAATATTTTACATGTTTTGTAAAAAAAAAAATCAAAGGGAAAGTTTGGGATAGTGGCGTAACAACAGAGGAGCGTCGAGAAGCACGTGCTTTTGAACCAAAGGGGATGTTGAAATTCAAATTGTCCCATAAAAATTCAATACATAAAAATTTAATTATTTGTGACTATAATAATAATAATTGGTTTTGTTCTCAACATAGTCGTAGGTACTGAATAGACATATGTATTGAGACTAACGCACAGAATTTAGGCAACCCAAATGTCATTGAGCAAGACTGCAAATTCCATTCGAAAACGAAATTAAGTTATTTTATCTTTATAAGAGATATTTTTATTTTGATATATATATAAAATAATTATGGAATTTTGTGAAAAAAGTTCGCATTCTCTTTTGTCAATTGTCTGCCCAATACAGCACTGAGCCATTTGGGTTGCCTAAATCCTGGGCGTTTGTCTCAATACAAATGCCGATGATGGTGCCAACATTCCTCTTCCACTGTGAACATCCAGGATGAAACAGAAGCAATGAAAATCATATTTAGACAATTTAAAAAAAGATTAATTAAAATATCAATTTAAATTAAAAATTAAATTAAATATTCAGCATTTAACTACATGTATATTGGGAAGTACTAAGCTATGAATAAAAAAATCAATTTTTGGCTTGAATTATGAATAGAATATATACAGGGCCGCAGACAGAGAGGGGGCTATATCATGGGGGCCCGAGCACTCCGAGGGGGCTCGTGCTCTTTGCGCTCCAACCTTAAAATTCTAATAACAAATAATTTTCATGGTTAAAATTTCAATTAAAAAAAGTAATTTACTTGAAATTTTTTTTCCTGAGGCCCGGACCTTTAAGCTCAAATCTAACAATTATAATTAAAAAAATTTTCTTTAAATTTTTTTCCTGAGGAGGCACGGGTCAGGAAACAGTCTTGGAGTCTGTTTTTTACAATTTTACTTCACTCAAGGCGAGGGGAACAATTTTATAAAAACTTTTATTTAAATAAATATTAAACTTTTTAAAAATTTGTGTAAAAATTTGTAAAAAGGTTTTTTTTTGGAAGAAGAAAATTTCTTTGGGGGCCCGGGATTTTTATTTAAGCTTTTTGGTATCCAAATGGCTTAAATAAAATCTTCTGGCTGCCTGGGGTCCGAACCCGCGACCCTTGGTATAGAAGGCCAGCACGCTAAGAAGCCACAGTTAACACCTTACACTATTAAAGAATAAATTGTTTTATTTATATTTGTATCAAAAACTATTTATATAATTTTTTTAATATTTATTTACCCCTTTAGACAAAGGTCATAAGATAAATAAAATATTATCCCAAGGAAACTTAAACAGGTGTTGTTAAATTCCTGTTTTATTTTTGAATATAGAATATTTGTATTTTTGTAATAGCCTACAAAATTTATGAAGCAAAACTTTTTTTAAGTAAAAATTATAATTATTTAGGGAAGAATCACATTTCAAGTGCAAAAAAAAAAGATGAAATTGATGTATATACGAGTATTATAATGATGATGATGATTTTTATTATATAAGAAAAGAAAATAATAATAAAAAAATTAGGAGAAAATGAAACGAGAAGGAGAAATTTGCAAATAAAACAATTATATGTTAGAGAGAGGTGTAAATAGATAATAGAAAACAATTTTATGAGACTCAATGTATAATTATCATATCAAGTTAAGAATGGAATGCAAGTTAATAACGTAGATGATTAAAGTATTTAATTGCTGGAAAATATTTATTAAATGAACTTTTTGTTTTCTATTTATAAACAAAAATTTCATTTCATTATCAAGGAGTTATTGTTATAATTTTGATCTTGAGATCAAGGTCATAATTTATTATTTTTTTATTAATTATTTAATTAAACAAAATCCTAAATGGAAATTAGGTCTGAAAATATAAACATAGAATAGAAACCAAGGCATATTTAGATTTTTAAACAACACACGCCCTTCGATTTGGAAAAATTGCAAAAACAAATTCAATGGTAAAAAAAATATAGGGGAAGAGAAAGTAATAAAGATATGATTTAAAATAAATACGATTTTTCCTTCCTCTCCTTAATTTTTTCTTTCCGGTAATCTATAGGTCTTCTTTAAATTTGATTTAATCATTTGAATCAAAAGGCCCTAAATCATAGTCCTGAATTCCCTCACACAAATTTTCTACGGGGAAAATCGGAACTTCAATAATTAATAATTCAGAAATTATAGAACTATAGAAATTTTGGGACGAAAATAATTTTACTGTAATTTTTAAAAGACCCTCTTTAAACAAATTAAATTCCGTTAAAAATTCCAACTGGAAGGTAGTTAAAGACTTTACAAACAGACGGGTAGACCTTAGAGCATCATATATAGCTATAGATTTATTATAATAAAACAATAGATAAAATAGAAACGAACTTTAAATAAGCATATATATTTCGATACAAATTATCCAGGTGCGTTTATTTATAGGCCCGCTTTTTGGTATCCAAATGATTTAAATAAACATTCATCAGACTACGTGGGATCCCCTTTGCTTTTCAATTATCATTATGGCCTTCTATAACAAGGGTCGCGAGTTCGAATCCCAGGCAGTCCGATGATTTTATTTAAGTTATTTAGATACCAAATGGCTTAAATAAGAATGCCTGACCCCAAAAATATATATATATTAATAAATTACGTCTATCGTTAAAGTCTTATATGGCCTGAATTGCCGAAAAGACTGTGTGGATATGGGTGGGAGTGTGAGTGTGAATGAGAAAAGTGTGTTTTTTAACACTCACACTTTTTTCTCATTCACACTCACCCTCACAGACACATTCACACCGTCTTTTCGGCAATTCAGGCCATATAAAAATTTTTGACGGTAACCAATATTTAGGGTCTGAACCCGCGACCCTTGGTATACAAGGCAGACGCACTACCAACTACACCAAGCCCGAGAGCATAATAATCTCTAGTTATTTCAATTCAATGGTAGTCAATTAAATTGAAATAAATTGTCGCATGAGACGGGATGCGAACCCACGACACTTGCTATAAAAGATCACTACACCAAGGGCAACAATAATATATTATGATAGACAAGGGCGAAAGAAGGGGAGCCAAGCACAGAACACAACTTATGATTACCGAAGGTAAGAGAAAGTCGTGTGCTGTGTGACAGCCACACCAGATCTTTTAAATTCAGGCGACCTCAAAAAGTGTATATCCATCAAAATTTCGACAGAATTTTTGACATGAATCCAATACTTTCTCTCTATATATATTAACATATATAGAGGTAAGAGAAAGTAAAAAAGTGGGAGTAATGGAGGAATAATGTGATCCACTCCATTGTCCATTGTCAAAGTAGGTTTAATTAAATAATTTTTGAACATATCAGAAGTCTATTTTGATTATAAGATTTAAACTTTCGACCGTTGGTTCTCGTTGAAACATTAAAATTAAATATACAAATAAAACACTAGGTTATTTGTTTCAAATGTTTTATTAATTAAAAATTAACACTTGATACGTATTTCGACTATTCTTTGTTATCATTAGAATGTAATCATTTCTGATGATGACAAGGAATTGTCGAAATACGTATCAAGTGTTAATTTTTAATTAATAAAACATTTGAAACAAATAACCTAGTGTTTAATTTGTATATTTAATTTAATTTTAATTATGTTGATAATTAAATTTGATGAATATATACATAGGCTTATATTATTTGTTTAAATATTATTGTATGTGACACCCTGAGTGTCACACCCCCCTGCTAATTACTCAAATTATTCTTTGATATAGGTTAAATCTAGGTATAATTTATGCCCATTTCAAATTTCAAACTTAAAATTTCGCTCTGACTAAGAAATACTTCAAGTTGCCGCTAGATGGCAGCTACTGTCAAGTCGTGGAATCAATGCAGGAAAGTGAGAGAAAGGTTTAAATTTAACTTGTGAATCGAGTGAGGTAGAGTATTCATTTCAAATTGAAATGATCTCCAATTTTGCATTGAGTTCCGCCTGAGTTTTTATTCGGTGACCTCGACTAGCGGACCCTGGCCTATGACCTAGCCGTGGGAATCGAATCGTCGAAGTGCCGAGGCGGAGCCCTCAGGGCTCCTTACAGCCTCTTTCGTCTCCTTCTATTGAAAAGTTCACAATAGAACTTGTCCTATATATTTTGTTTTGAAAAAGAAAGGACTTACTATTTCAGGATCTAACTAACAGTAGAAAGATAAATTTTTTTAAATAGTTAGTTGTTTGTTACTCCTAAAAAAATATTTCACTAATGTTTTAAAATAGAAAATTTTTTTTTTTAAATAAGCAGGTGGAAGATATAGTTGAACTAAGTAAAATATTTTTAGGGGAAAGAGAAAATTAAATATGCCAAAAAATTATTTTTTCTTAATAGATTCAATTTTACAAATTCGCGGCGGCGTTTTGGAACAAAGGGAGAGGGGAAGATCCTCTATTTTACCTAATTTCTGACTTAATTACGTCCATAATCGTTCCGGGGATGGCATTAATCTACTTCATTTAAGATTAGGAGATTTAAGTATTTCGCATGACTAAGAATTTTGCTGATTTTTGCTTACAAGGGGAGAGATTGTTTAAATATTTAAAAAAAAGGGCCCTATAAAAAAAATAGTTGATTTATGAATTTTAATCAAAATCGTTAGTCAATTTTGAGAAAATCGAAAAAAAATCTGGTGTGACTGGAGCACAGCACACAACTTTCTCTTATCCTTCGGTAAGAGAAAACTGTGCACCATGCTGGTCACACCAGATATTTTGTGTCGAGATATATTTAGTTGCTCTTAGCACATTAGTTCCAAACTTGACCACGCGATGATTCATAGATGGCGCTGAGCCACGAATGCTTCCACATCAGAAAAGTGTACTTTAAACGATTTGAACGAAAAATTTCACCGATATACTTTTTAAAGAGTATCTAAAAAATAGTTCATTTATGAATTTTAAACAAAATCGTTGCAGCGAATTTTGAGAAAATTGCAAAAAACTGAAAAAGTACATCGGTAAAGTACTAGTACTTTTTGGCCGATTTTGTTCAAAAGCTTATTTGTCACCCCTTGGGAGGGTGCCGCCTAACTTAAATATAAAATTTCAACCTCCTAGCTCAATTTTAGTTCTTGAGATATTTTGTTCACAGACACACATACACACACAGACAGACCATGTCGCGAAAACCACTTTTTTTGGAATCAGGGGACCTCAAAACGTGAAGAAACATCAAAATCTCGACATCGAATTTTTGACATGAATCCAATACTTTTTCTCTATATATTCGTTGTTTGAAAAAAAAAATTTCATCTCTTTTCGAACAAAGCTCTACCTAGTTAAAATAATTTTTGACTGTTCCAAATTAATCGTGTGATTATTCGAAAAATATATGAGAAGTACTCAAGAGGACAGTTGTGTATTTATTATATTGTAAAGACTTTAACCTTATTCTACAATAATTTTCATGAGTAATTCTTTTTAAGGAATTTGATTTTTTTTTTTTTGAGATTTATTAACAATTAGTATTAAAAATTTACATACTTTATTTGGATTTGTGATCTTGACCTACTCAAAATTTAACCTCGTCATTAAATTAAACAGAATGACATTTTTTACTTAATTCATTTCAATGGTTATTTCTGTTTACCGGGATCTCTATTTGTTTACCTCAGGTAAACATACTTCAAAATCTAATTCTTAAGTAATCATCTTAAGAAGCCCTTGAAAATTATTTTATTCTTTATTATATCAAGAGGAGTGGGGGAAAGTAAGGCAAAAAAAAACTCTGCTAGCTAATGATCAAAGACTAAAATCATAATTAGGGTAAATAATGTTATTATCAGAGACTGCCACTCCCCTTTCGGTATAAAAATTTCAAAAAAGTTCAAAAATTCGAAATTTTATCGAAAAGAAATTAAAAAAAAAATATATTAGGCCTATTGAATTAAAATACTTTTAAATATATTTCAAAAACAATGATTTTATTTAATGAATGAATCTATTTGGATTTTTGTACATTTAATATTTATGTTTGAATGTGGGATTGTACAATTATTTATCTAAATTTCTTAAACAATGCAAGTTTTATTTGTCTATGGCCAAGTTAGTGGTGGCTGAATAAATAAATATACCATATATTGTTTTATTCAGCCACCACTAACTTGGCCATAGACAAATAAGCCCTCGGGGTTTGGCGTAGAGGTTAGCGTGCTAACCTCGTATACCAAAAGTCGCGGGTTCGACCCCAGGCAGTCCAATGATTTTATTTAAGCTACTTGGATACCAAATGGCTTAAATAAGAATGCCTGGACCCCAAATAACTGTTAAATATATATTATTAAATAGACAAATAAAACTTACTTCCATTGTTTAAGAAATTATAATATTTATGTTTACCTCAAACAGTGTACGTATTAAAGTAATACGATTTAATCAAAATCACTTCCATTGATCATCATCAGAAAGAGAGAATAATTTCGTCCGAAAAAGGAAAACTCTTTAAGACACGATCTATTTGAAAGTGAGCAATAAAACGGTAGAAATCATCGATAACCAAATTTCAGACAACTTTTTTTTTTAGAGGCTTTCTATTTGGCCTTTATCTGACGATCAAAACGACTGAGGAGAAAACCAAGGTGATATTTCATGTTCCCGAGGGGCAAACGACCCTCTCCCTGTTCTGCGTGCTAACAACCACTCGATTAAAATGTGTGCGTGTGTTTAAGTGGCACTTTGACGCATATGCTTGGACCCTTTTGGAATTTTTGACACTTTCTGATAAAAATCACATTGGGGGAGTACAAATAGGAGGACCAGCACCTTTTGGTCATAGCAATCCTCTGTTTATCAACATCAATAAAATTAATCATTTGAGATAAATATAAGAAACAGATGTTTGTCATCTGAAAAAGATTGTTTATTTCATAAAGTCAAATATAAAACCTTAAAATATAAGGGCAAAAAAATAAATAAATAAACAAAACAATAAAAATTGTCAATTATACCTAGAATATCTTCCCTTATAATTTTTAAAATTGTGAAAATAATAAATGGGAATGGGAAAAAAAAGTTTAATTTGAATATCCTTATCTTCGGCCAAACGGGCAAAATAAAATAAAAAAATCTGGTTTGACTGTTTGCACAGCACACAACTTGTTCTTACCTACGGCAAGAGAAAGTTGTGTACTGTGCTTGTCACACCAGTTTTTTTTTGTGTCGAGATATATTTAGTTGCCCTTAGCACCTAAGTTCCAAACTTGACCGCGCGCATCTTAGAAGGCGCTGAGCTACGAATGCTTCCACATCAGTAAAGAGTACTTAAAACAATTTTCACGAAGAATTTCACTAATATACTTTTTAAAGAGCATCAAAAAAATAGTTGATTTATGAAATTTAATTAAAATCGTTGGAGAGAATTTCGAGAAAATCGAAAAAACCTGAAAAAGTACATCAGTAAAGTACTAGTACTCTTTGGCCGATCTTGATTAAAAGCTTATTTTCACGCCCTAGGAGGGTGCCTAACTTAAATATAAAATTTCAACCTCCTAGCTCTTTTTGTTCCTGAGATAATTTGTTCATAGAGACAGACACTCATAGACAGACACGCAGAGACAGATTGAATGATTTGCGGACACTTTTTCGGACTCAGGGGACCAGTGGCGTACCGAGGGGGGGGCGGTCCGCCCCAGGCCCGTGCCGGCATAGGCCCCCATATATTTATAAAAAAAAAATTTAATGAAAATTTCTCTTTAAGAGGCCTCGGAGCCCCTCAGGGCTCAAGTAAAAAAAAAAAATTAGTTAAAAAATCAAAATTTAATGAAAATTTCTCTTGCGAGGACCCGGGGCTCAAGTAAAAACCGAAAAATTTACATAAAAAAAAATCAAAATTTAATGAAAATTTCTCTTTGAGAGGCCCCGGGGCCCTCAGGGCTCAAATAAAAACCGAAAAATTAAGTTAAAAAATCAAAATTTATTGAAAATTTCTCTTGCGAGGACCCGGGGCCCTCAGGGCTTAAGTAAAAACCGAAAAATTTAGTTAAAAAATGAAAATTTAATGAAAATCTCTCTTTGAGAGACCCCGGGGTCCTCAGGGCTCAAATAAAAACCGAAAAATTTAGTTAAAAAATTTATTGAAAATTTCTCTTGCGAGGACCAGGGGCCCTCAGGGCTCAAGTAAAAACCGAAAAATTTACATAAAAAAAAATCAAAATTTAATGAAAATTTCACTTTGAGAGGCCCCGGGGCTCTCAGGGCTCAAGTAAAAAAAAAAAATTAGTTAAAAAATCAAAATTTAATGAAAATTTCTCTTTGAGAGGCACCGGGGCCCTCAGGGCTCAAATAAAAACCGAAAAATTTAGTTAAAAAATCAAAATTTATTAAAAATTTCTCTTGCGAGGACCAGGGGCCCTCAGGGCTCAAATAAAAACCGAAAAATTTAGTTAAAAAATAAAAATTTAATGAAAATCTCTCTTTGAGAGACCCCGGGGCCTTCAGGGCTCAAATAAAAACCGAAAAATTTAGTTAAAAAATCAAAATTTAATGAAAATTTTTCTTCGAGAGGGTCCCGGGACCCTTGGGGGTCAGGGATATAAGGTATTTTTAAAATATTTCTATGTATGGAGGAGAAGGATATATAAAGATGAGCACCCCCCCCAAAAAAAAAAATTTAATATAGGCCCCCTCTTCTAGTGCCGCCCCAGGCCCCCAACTGCCTCGGTACGCCTCTGCAGGGGACCTCAAAACGTGTATTTCCATAAAAATCTCGACATCGAATTTTTGACATGATCGTAATACATTCTCCCTAAATATTTCATATATAGAGTAAGAGAAAGTAAAAATTCTTAAAAAAATAAATAAATATTTGTTTTTGTGCCGAACCCGCAGTTCAGATTTAAAAAGGGTAAGTACAGATGAAAAAAATATTCAAAATTTATTTGAAAATTATGGAACTCCTCTTTCACAATAATTAACCATGATTAGTAATCCAATCAATCTACGTTTATGTTCATAAAGTACAATCATTAATTTTTTAATATCCTTTTTCTCATAGATGAAAATGAAATAACACAAATTATGAAATAAGAAATTTAATTAAAAAAAAAGTCGCATGTTTGTATATGTATGTGTATCGAACAAACAACAGTTGAGGTCAAACGAGACTTCGCGTGACCCACAAATCGAGATCGTTAGTCCCGTCCTCCTCGTGGAAGGAATCGATTTGAATGTAAGCAATCGGTGGGTGGAGAAGTTACAGCTGAATCACGCATTTTTATGCAAATATAAACATGATTCATTGACCATGAGAGACACTAGCCTCTTTACATGACTCCATTTGTCCGAGATTTGTAAATATTTAAAATAAATTTATTATATATTACTTATAGTAATAAAGAAAATTTTAATTAAAAATATGTCATTAGCTTATAAAATTGTAGAGTAAGAGATATATCTCTTTGATGACCTATTTTTTTCATTAATTTGGATACCAAAATGTGATTAGTATCAGGGTTGAAAATATCAATAATTAAATAATAAATAAGACTAATGAGTTGACACATAGCATAGATTATTTCAATGAAAATATGGAAACCTATTTTGTGTTTGGATCCTGGAACATAGGCATCACAACTAACCAGCTCAAAAATTAATTAAATACTCAAGAGATTTTCTAGGACAAATGAATAGTCAAGTGGAGCTCCGTAGCAATCAAGTGAAAAATCAATAAGTTGTTCTTTTGGGTTGTTTACATTCCAGGCATCTAACATGAATAATTTGTGTACCTCATGATACCTAATTTAAATTTTACACTAGGAACAGGATCATAACAAAAAGGTGAAAAGGCGACCAATTTGCGGGACCCACTGAAAAAGGTCCCTCAAGTGAATGAGTCTAGAATAAAAATTTAAATATCAACGTCAAGGCCTATAAAAAAAATCATATTTTCTCCACTGATGTCAAACCTGCAAGAACAGGCAAAAGCAGAAGATGTTTACAGCCAATGTGGTTTATACTAAAAATATTCTGATTATAATTACTGTTTCCTAGCGAGTGCGTGCGCTTTAAAGATAGCGCACATGAAAAATATTTGCGCGCACAAAATTTCGTGCAGAAAAAAAAAAAAAAAAAATTGCACCTGCATATGAAATCCATATTATTTTGGAAAAAACTGTACACTCTTTAAAAAGTGCGCACACAGATCACAAAAAAAAAAATTAGAAGGGAAACTGATTATAATATTACAAATATTTGTTGTATGTTTGAAGAAAATATTAAAAATCAAATCAATGCTTGGTTTGCTCAACCATAAGCAAAAGTTGAAATGACACCACTGCCTTAGAAATTCTGAAATTCTAAATGAATATCCAGGTAACCCTCCTTCAATACGGTATCCTGAATGGCAATTTTCGCTCTAACACTTTCAGAAAGAAGCCTATAATTCAAAAGGGAGCTGCTATATTGCCTAACTCGCTACCAGAAAATCATAACGATTAACAAACAAAATGCCATTTTTTAAAGATAACTGAAAACAAAAAATTCAAAGAATGAAGATGGTATAAATCAAACGAAAAATGGTTTAGGTGGATATCAATGAGAAAGATAATTTGAAAAATATGGAACCTAACTACCCTTTTTGAACTGGCTCTCAAATAACACATTTTCTATTCATTTAGTTATAGAAGAATTAGTTAGTAGTATTCATAGTAGCCATAAATTGTAAAGATAATAATAAAGTTATAAAACTAAAGTACGCGTCTGACTTTAAGAAGATATGCGAGCACAGTTTTAATGTAGAGTCCTTTTGTGTCATAGGCGTCATTTAAGAAGCGATTTTTTGAAATTCCAATTTTAAAGGCACTAAATGGTCATTTATAGGTATTTTTTTGATTTTAAATAACTTTTAAACGAGATGAGATATCAAGTTGCTTTCTTCGCTATAACTAAATCGCCATTTTTGTGAAAAATGCATTTTTTTATTTGGATTTTCCCATCTCTTCTCCTATCTCTCTTTATATATATAGAGATAGATAGAGAAGAGAAAATAGAGAGGAGATGGGAAAATCCAAATAAAAAATGTATTTTTACTTTCTCTTACCTATGTATATATGTAATATATATATATAGAGAGAAAGTATTGGTTTCTTGTCAAAAATTCGATGACGAGATTTTGATGGATCTTCACGTTTTGAGGTCCCCTGAATCCAAAAAAGTGGTTTTCGCGACATGGTCTGTCTGTGGGTGGGTGGGTGGGTGGGTGGGTGTGTGTGTGTTCAATTTTAAGCATGAAGGAATTGAGCTACGAGGTTGAAATTTTATATTTAAGTTAAACACCCCCCGGGACCGGAAAAATAAGCTTTTAATCAAAATCGGCCAAAGAGTACTAGTACTTTACAGATGTACTTTTTCAGTTTTTTTCGATTTTCTCAAAATTTGCTCCAACGATTTTTTTTAAAATTCAAAAATCAATTATTTTTAGATGCTCTTTAAAATGTATATTCTCATTTTGCGATTGAAATCTTCTGAAGACCACTTTACTCCTGTATTTCATAGGGAAGATAGGAGAAATGGTTGCCATGGTAACAAAATATAAATATTTTCCCATACTTATAAATTTTACATCTTGAATTCATATGTTCCGTACTGTCGGGAACTAAATATATGTCGACACAAAAAATCTGGTGTGACAAGCACAGTACACAACTTTCGATTACCGAAGGTAAGAGAAAGTTGTGTGCTGTGCGCAGTCACACCAGATTTTCACAAAAATGGCGATTTGGGGTTCTTAAGGGGCGAATTTCAAAAAATCCCGAAACCATAATTTTAGATATTCATTTACGGAAGCTTTTAGCGAAGAAAGCAAATTGATATCTCATCTCGTTTAAAAGTTATTTAAAAAAAAAATACTCCCTTTTCTAATATGTATTTAACACTATATTTATTTATATTATAATGAGATTTTTATTAATCGATATTCATTCTCTATTTTGCTTATCCATTTTTCTTTTTTATTGGCAAATGTTTTGCTCAGACAAGTGAAATTTATAAATCGGATTTCGATTTTTATTAAAAATAGCATTTAAGGCAAAAAGTTGGCTTGGCATATCGAAATCCTATATTTCATGAAAAAAATTATAATATAAATTAATAAAAAGGGAATTTTCAATTTCCATCTTTTCGATAAAACGATTTTTAAATTTAAAATGTACAGTCAATGGAATCTACGTATTTTTTGTATATTTTTAAATATCTAATCAAGATTTGAATATTTATTTCTAATTAGAGAAAAAAAAAGATAAAATTTAGAGAGAATGATTTCAACAAAGAATCTCTCTAACAAAAAATACAACAAATGTAGGAAAGATAAGTAAGTACAAAAACTTGAGGGTGTTGTTTTTTGTTTAATCTTGGAAATATACAGCCTTGGCCATAAGTATGAGGCACCCCTAAAAAGTTTGCATATCATATTTATTTCTTAAAATAAACTAAAATTTATTTTATAAATGTTAAATTAATTTAATAAAATGTTTATTAAACGCGTGATTATCTTATTTTAAAAGACGAAATACAATAGGTGTGTAAAATATAAAATTAACGTTATTTTGTCAATTTCTTTAAATAGCGTAAACGTCTTGATACATAGGTAAAAGTTTAAAAAAAGGTGTGGGATTGACTTATTTATTTAAAAAAATATCCTTTTGCTTGAAAATGCCAAAAAATTTCCAAAAAAAGTGTAAAAATACAAGTGATTCACGAACAAGGCAAGTCCCAAGTAGAAATTGTCAAAATAGTGGGATATTCACGAAATGCAGTACAATCTGCACTTAAACGATTTTCAGAGACTTGTTTTCATAAAAATAAATTAAGATATGGGTCGAAAGCGTGTCACCACCAAGCTCCAAGATAGAATACTTTGTGAGAGACTCGCTAAAAAAATCGGAAAAAACGTCTTCTGACCTCGCTGCAGCCTTTTTGGAGTAAAATGAAATTTCAATTAGTGCTTGAACAGTAAGAAGACGACTAGGGGAAGCAGTCTTGAAAGGGTAGAAGGCCAGAAAGAAGCCCTGGTTCACGGTAGCCAACAAGAAAAAATAGGGGAAAAAAGATAAATTAATATAAACTGTTTTTTTTATAGACATTGCATAGATATGAAAAGTAACCATTATTTTTGTTTAAATGAATGTAATATCTTACTTCAAAGTTGGATTCATTGGATTAGACAACACGGGACCAGTTTTCTTCCGTCAAATGTTTATTATGATTCATAGCCCATTCTAGACGCTTTTTTGTCTTTTCTTGGCTTTTTCTGGCCTTCTACCCTTTCAAGACTGCTTCCCCTAGTCGTCTTCTTACTGTTCAAGCACTAATTGAAATTTCATTTTACTCCAAAAAGGCTGCAGCGAGGTCAGAAGACGTTTTTTCCGATTTTTTAGCGAGTCTCTCACAAAGTATTCTATCTTGGAGCTTGGTGGTGACACGCTTTCGACCCATATCTTAATTTATTTTTATGAAAACAAGTCTCTGAAAATCGTTTAAGTGCAGATTGTACTTTATTTCGTGAATATCCCACTATTTTGACAATTTCTACTTGGGACTTGCCTTGTTCGTGAATCACTTGTATTTTTACACTTTTTTTGGAAATTTTTTGGCATTTTCAAGCAAAAGGATATTTTTTTAAATAAATAAGTCAATCCCACCCCTTTTTTAAACTTTTACCTATGTATCAAGACGTTTACGCTATTTAAAGAAATTGACAAAATAACGTTAATTTTATATTTTACACACCTATTGTATTTCGTCTTTTAAAATAAGATAATCACGCGTTTAATAAACATTTTATTAAATTAATTTAACATTTATAAAATAAATTTTAGTTTATTTTAAGAAATAAATATGATATGCAAACTTTTTAGGGGTGCCTCATACTTATGGCCAAGGCTGTATATAAGATAAAAAATTAACATCCTCAATAATTTAACTTTATAATATTTGGAATATGATAAGTTTTATTTCTAACAAAAAACGCCAAGAATAAAAGTTGCGTAATCGGGGTGAAGTTGGGTGGGTTGTTTGAGGGGAGGCCATCGTAAAGCCAAATTTATTAGAAAATTCAAAAATTACACATTCTTAGAGAGTTTTAAAAAAAATGTAAAAGAATTCCTCCATATGTGTAAGAAATTTAGAAATGTTTATTATTAATTCTATAGAAAAAAATTAATTTATAAACAAATCTCGTAATCAATTAACTTTGCATAATTTAAAAAAAAAAGAATTTTTTCCCCTATCTAGTATTTGAAAGCAAATGAGGTCACATCCGTCTTTTCGTTTTAACGAGAAGTAATGTTAAAGTTGAATATTTAAGAGCCCAGTGGGATTAAAGACGAAAAGAGAGAAGGGTCGACGAATGGTCCTTTCATTACCGAGCAAATAAAAAAAATTTGTTACTTTAATGAATTTGTAAAAAAAATGGTGATATTACGTAATAGAAAATAAATTTTAATTAAAATTCATAGTTTTTATTCAGATAGAAATAAAACGAGACGCGGACTTTGAAAAATGCCAGAATAGTTAAAGAAACAAATTATAAATTAAACAAACTTCCTAATTCCATTACTTAATTTATTTGAACTATAATATAAATTCTAAATGAAAGTAATTACTATACTTTTGTAATAAAATGAGATCATACTGGTCAAATATTTTAAAATTCATCTATGAAAGTAAGGTTATTTCCTTAATAAATAATAGTAAATTCCAGATTATTATTATAATTATATCAGGAATAAATTTATTATCATAAAAATTTTCTTTTAAAATTTTTAATTAATTAATTAATATAATTTTACTTTTTATTATATTAGAATCAAAATTTTGTCCATATACAAATTAGAAGTAAAAAAAGCTAAATTAGGAGAGAATACCACCTATTGATTTGACATTAAATTCAATATAATATATTTTATTGGTCGCTCAGCACGTGGTGGGGGGGGGGGGGGGAAAATTTTTTAAGAATATATTTTTTTTTTTTTTAATTTTTATTTTTTTAACACCAAATTTTTTAAGAATTTTTTTTTTTTTAAAAATTTTCCATTGGGAAAATTTTTTTGAAGTGTTTTTTATTCCATATTTTTTTATTTTTGTTTGGGAAATTTGGGGGGGGGGCGGGCCCCCCCCCCCCCCCCCCTTTTATACCCCCCCTCTCAGCATACAACTTTCTCTTACCTTCGGTAAACGAAAGTTGTGTTCTGTGCTAGTCACACCAGATTTTTTTGTGTCGACATATATTTAGTTACCGACAGTACGGTACATTCAAATTTCAAGATGTAAAATTTATAAACAGAAAAATATTTATATTTTGTTACCATGACAACCATGTCTCCTATCTTTCCTATGAAGTTCTAAAGTGTCTTACAGAAGATTTCAATGGCAAAATGAGAATATATGTTTTAAAGAGCATCTCAAAAATAATTAATTTTTGAATTTTAATCAAAATCGTTGGAGCCAATTTTGATAAAATCGAAAAAAAAACTGAAAAAGTGCATCAGCAAAGTACTAGTATTTTGACCGGTTTTGTTGAAAAGCTTCCTGTCACGTCCCATAGGGGACCGGAACTTAAATATAAAATTTCAACTTTTTAGCTCTTTTCGTTTTTAAGATATTTTGTTCAAAGACTGACAGACACACAGACAGACAGACAAACCTCGTACACAGACACATAGACAGACCATGTCGCGAAAACCACTTTTTTGGATTCAGGGGACCTAAAAACGTGTATATCCCTCAAAATATCGACATCGAATTTTTGACATTACTAATCCAATACTTTCTCTATCTTTATATTAACATATATAGAGGTAAGAGAAAGTAAAAATATAGAGGTAAGAGAAAGTAAAAAGGAAACAAGAAGATGCAATCAGTTAATTTTCATTATTAGGATCAGCCAACGTTTCGTTTCCATCAGAGATGTTGCCCCGAAACGGAAGAGGCCCTTTGTTTTCACATCTGTGATGGGACCGAAACGTTAGTCGTGGGTTGATCCTAATAAAGAAAATTACCTAGCGACATTTTCTCTATTTTATCAACACATTGATACTGTATAATTAGTGTGAGGTGGATAGCTGACTAGATCTTGTAGTAAGGAGTAAAGAAACAACGAGTCAGATCTGCCACCATTGATATAGTGATATTAATTACACATATATACTAATATTTGTTGCAATCGCGGAGGAACAGAGAGAGGGAGGGGGCAATAACGAATAATTTAGAAGTGCCCCAGTATTTTTAAGATTAATATTAAATTTAAAAAAATTGAATTGTGACCTACCCTTTTGTTTAAAAAATTCCAGCCAGCACCTCTCACCCACTAGTAAAAATTTAATAATCAAGATTAAATGCACTAATCCACACGGGGCTATGACTTTTTCAAGTACTAAAATTCAATTGATGCTTTCGGTCTTTCAAAAACCGAAAGCCGCAATTGAACTTGAAAAGGCATTTTTGTTATCGAGATAATTGTACTCAAATTAATGAAATAAAATAATTTTAATAATAAAAATCCTGCATCACTTTATTTTCATTTTAAAATTACTGGTGCAATATTAAGAAAAGTTTTGAAATTGCTAAAAAAAAAATATCGAGATTCCAGGTGAAATATAAGTTTTGTCAATAATAAAGCTATGTAAATATATATTAATAAATATAATGAAAAATCGACCGGACATTTGATAGGTAGGGCATTTGAATATAATAAATTTAGTTAAGCCTAAATTAAGGTAGGGTTTTGCATGAAATCATATCATCTTCTGAGAAGATTTATAATCCAATTCAAGTTAGGGCCGTTCCCAAAGTCTTAAAAAATAAAGACGTGTTGGATGCAGGAAGGGCATCCGGTTATAAAAACCTAGCCAAAATTATGACAAATTATATTGGGATAAATCCCATATCATCTGAGAATTTGAAAATAAATCTCTTTTATTTTATCCTCCATTGTCAAGATTCAAGCTGGAGGAACCCCATGGGACACTATTAGATTTTAAAAAATAGGAATTTTTGTTGCCCTTTCAATAGGGCTGGCGGTAAACCGTTTACCGGTAAAAACCGGTAAAAATTTTTTACCGAAAACGCGGTAACGAACCTCTAATTCGATAAAAACCTTTTTTTTCGAAAGTCGGTAAAAACCTATTTTTCGGGCGGTAAAAAATTTTGGTTCCGCTGGAGAAAAAAATGTTTGGCAAAAAATCGGGGTCTCTTAAAAAAGACTTCGGCAAAAATCCTCTCTAAAAAAGGTAAAATATTTTCCCGGACGGGAAAAAATTTTGGTTTAGTTGGAGGGAAAAAATGTTTCGGCAAAAAATCGGAGCCTCTAAAAAAAAAAGATGTTTCGGCAAAAAATTGGCTCTCTAAAAAAAGGTAAAATATTTTTTCGGCCTGGGAAAAATTTTGGTTCCGCAAAAATGTTCCGCGGCGGCAAACTTTGGTTCCGCGGCGGTAAAAAATTTTTACCGACTTTCGAGAAAAACCGGTTTTTTTCATTATCGAGGTCGGTAATGAAAATCCATTACCGTCCAGCCCTACCTTTCAAGACAAGTGGGTGATAAAAACACGGGAGTTTTGATCTCCTCATCTGTTTCCTTTGTGAACTAACTCCACTTTTAGTAAATAAACAAATAAGAGTGACAGTGACAAAGAACATTAAGGGCGAATCGATTCCTTTTTACAGAATGGAATTCTTTTGTGTTGTTCCTAGGAGGCTAATCGATGAAGTGTAAAAAAAAGGCTTTTAGCCCCTCCCCAAATTGGTTGAGTATGTCTGTCTGTCGGTCCTTTGTAGTGCAAGAATTATTATTAGAGATCGTCTTTTGAAATGAGACTGAAATGTTTTAATTAATTTAACGAGACTGTGAGTGTTTTTTATTGGTGAGGCCAAACATCCCATGGCCCCCGGGAATCGAACCCAGGATCTCCGCCTATGCCCCGGAAAGGCGGAGATCCTGGGCTCGATTCCCGGGGGCCATGGGATGTTTGGCCTCACCAATAAAAAACACTCACAGTCTCGTTAAATATATCTATGACTTGTTTAGTCCGAATCGGGGTATTTTGAATACTATTATCTTATTCAAAATATATAGATCTCGAAAAATATTTAACTATTTTAATTAATTTAGAAGTTTCTCTAAAGGAAAAATTGAATATTTTATATTGAAAATTTATCCCAATGATATGATTTTAACAAAAATTTGATCAGTAAATTTATAACTATATAAAATTTACCCCTACTATTATTTTCAAACTATTTTCAAATTACAAGAAAGTAAAATATGAACATTTTTCAATTTCCTATATTTTATAGAAAAATTTATTTCTAATCATTTGTGACGAAATATAAAGCCGAATTATTGAAATTAATTAATTAAAAATTGTTTTTTTTATGTCTTTTCGCCATCTTAGGCCTTATAGGCTTTTAAACAAAACACTTATAAATATTATGATACAAATTATCTAGGCATATTTATTTACACTATTTGGTATCCAAAGGATTTAAATAAATATTCATCGAACTGCCTGGGGTCCGGGTCCACCACTCCCTCTGGCTTTTAGATTATCAATAATGATATATGTCAACAGCTCTAACCTCTCGACCACGTGGGGGTAAAATTTGTTTTACATTTTAAAAACTACCTCGTTTACTTTCTAAGAGTACTATTTTAGATATACGTAAAATATTTATAGGTAGCTAAGAATTCTTTTTTTTTTTACCCATAAGCAAAACAAAATGATATTAATCTCCCATACAGTATAAGTTATATATAAAAGGGCTCACACCTGGTAAGTGCGTGGAAGGTTTTTCGACTGGGTTATTTATTTGGTCCCCTAAGTCAACACAAAAGTATAATAAACTTCACAAAAGTTTGTAAAATTCTTTAAAAATATATTAAAAGTATTAATAAAGGAAGAAACTAATAAAAGTTTCATCAGAGATAAGTCATTTTTGTCCAATGAGTGAAAAAATTATGCTGATTGTTATTAGATCAAATAATTATTTTCGCTACAAGAGATTAGAATCAGATATCGTAAAAAAATTAAGTGTCTCAATAAACTCAGGCTATTCTAGGGCAAAAGGAAAATTAAGTAAAGAAAACAAAAAAATTTGTACAATACCAAGTTGTTGCAAGATGAGAGAATTGCTTACCTGAAACAAAAGAGAAAAAAACAAAGTTAAAAAGATATAAACAAGTAGATTAATTAAAAAATTAAAAACATTAAGAAAGAAATAGTGTTCCCGTGCTTAAATTTAAATTAAGCTGTTATCTTTTTAATGCATTGTATTTATCAATTTAGAAATTTTCTTTTTTTACTTTTTTAAGGAATGTTTTCAGATATTTCATTAAAAGTTGTCTGAAATAGCAATAAACTATGTATTTTTCTTTCTATACAATCTTATTTGCAAGTAGATTCGAATCAATGTATATTTGGAGTCTGATGGAAATAGATAAATAGTACCACCATTCAGACCAGGGATAGGAAGCAAGGGCGGATCCAGAGGTGTTTCTCGGGGGGGGGGGTAATCTGGTGTGACTTGTCGCACAGCACACTATTTTTTTTAATTTCGGTAATTAAAAAGCGCATTCTGTATTTATTTGCCAGAATATAAATACACATCAAATTTTTAAGTATTAATTTTAAAAATTTTCCATTAAAAATAAACTTTTTTTGCGAAAAAAAGGTATTTTTTTCGAATCTCGGGGGGGGGGTAATTACCCCCTTTACCCCCCCCTTGTATCCGCCCTTGATAGGAAGGATATGGTGTCCCAATCGCCCGAAAAAATTTTCTGGTCAGGGTCCTGGTAATGATAGGTCTATTCAAGTGAATCCATGAATATTTGAGAGGTAACTTTTTGCATACAGTATTTAAAGAGCTTGGCTAAAATTTTCAAAAGAGAGAATGAAAGGTGCTTGTAGTTACTCCAAATAATTATAGTAGGAAGAGCAGGAGGCATTAGTGATTGGAAATAAAGTAACTCCTGGGTTTAGCACAATGAAATGCAATTAAATAAATTCATACAAATCTTTTCTTAATCTAAATATTAGGAACAGACCGAAGTTTCGGTTTCGACCAAAAACCAGCCGAAACCTGACTTTGAAAAAATGGAATGAGACTCGCACACACAAAAAAATAAAAAAAGGGAGCATACAAGTATTACGTAACGCAATTTGGGAGAGGGGGAGTTTCGTAAAACGTTACCATGAGTTACAAGGGGGGGGGGGGGGGGGGGTTGAACAACGCGTTACGTAACTGGTATTTTAGCCACTTTCCGGTACTTTTAGATAAAAATGGCCACTTGAGCGTTACGTAACGCCTAAGGGGGGAGGGGGGTCCAGAAAAACGTTACGGCGCGTTACATGGGGGGAGGAGGGATCAAAAATCTTCAAAAATTGCGTTACGTAATAATTGTACGCTCCCTTAGTACCTAAAAAAAGGTCAAATGATTTTCGCAAGAGGGAAAAGAAAGTAAAAGCTGTTTCTACCGTCGAAAAAAAAGAAGGCAAAATGTTATGAATTGTGTGTAGGAAATACATGTTTCGGTTTCGGCCGAAACTAAGATTGAGGCCGAAATTCGGTTTCAGCTGAAAATCTTGTTTCGCTCGGACCCTACTAAATATACAGTAGTTTGAATGTAATTTGTACAAATGATAAACATTAACGAAACATGGAATACATCTAAAATAGAAAGAAAGTCTCAAATATTTTAGATAATAAAAAATAATGGGTAAAAAAAAAAATGAATGAAAGTGAAAGAGAGAATTTTAAAAGAAAGGTGATATCCAAATAATTACGGTTATTTGGACTTTTGACAATGATGCCCATTAAAATGAAATGCAATTGCCGGGAAGAGAATGTTTTGCCGACATCTTAATTACGTTTTAAGAATTATTATACTATTAATCTTTCATTTTGAATTAGAAAGATAGGAAATTTAATTTTTAATTACAATTGGAAATAAAAGTAACCCTATGAATCTAATTTTTTAATTATTTAATTATTTTTTAGACAAATTTTATAAAAGGCTTAAACAAGTAAAAGCAATTTTTTATAAAGCTTTAAAAAATCAATTCACTGGCTCAGAAGAAAGATACAATTTCGTGCCTGCTAATTTAACTGTATTTACCTTTGTATTCGTATTTCTAAAAGTACAGCAAGAGAGAGAGAAAGAGAGAGATTTGAAAATGGAGATAATACAAAGAGGATCCTTCTTCGGTGTTTCCTTTCTTCTTTATGGGAATTCTAGTCAAGTCATTGACCCGTCTCAAAAATAATAATTCAAAACACTCCATCTAGAATATTAAGAGAGTAGAAACACCGAAATTCACTTAAAAATAGAGACATAACCCTTTAAAATGTAGATTTCATGGAAAGAATTTAAAAAAATGAAATTTTTTTTATCATTTATTCTAATTTTATTATAAATAGAAAAATAAATAGGGAAAGTAAAGACAATTAAACTTAAGATAAGAGCATCTTGTTTATTTGTCTTGGATATTCATAGAGAATAGAGAGGACTTTTCTTAACACTCTATTTATTTGCAAAAACAAGTGGAATAGAAACAATAGAATTTTATTGAGTTATATTAATATTTAATTTAGAAAAAAAAACCCCCCATTGTTAAAATCATTTGATCCATTCACTCTGAAACGAAAAATTATAAATAATTGTTTCTTTAGTTACGGAAGTGATACGTTTCAATTCAATTTTTATGTCCTAAAAAGTGATAAGAATGAGCCTTTATTCTTACTTTGGTTTAAATAAAAAATCTTGTGAGTCTGAGAGGGGGGGGGGAGTAGCCAGATCTTTCGTGTCGACATACCAATTATATTTAGTTTCCTAGCCATTTTAGGGAGGGGAGGCAGGGGAAGGATCATTTGCCCCTCCCTCAAGAAATTTGAAAAAAAAAAGTATTGTGTGTATAGTGACAGTCAACATGAAAAGGTACCAAATCTTCACTGGGGTCAATTTTCAGGAGAGCCGAATTACTAAAAAAGTTTAAAAAAATTTTATTACTGATTCCGATTCTCAATTCTTGATCTTATATGATGAAATATTCGATAGATGTATTTTATATCAAAAAAAATTGAAAAAACAACACAAAGGCAAAGAAAGGTGATAAGAGAAAAGGGACCAAACAAACTTTAAACTCATTTTTCTCAAAATTAGGTTTTTCATAACCCAAATTTTAAAAATTCATCTTTCAAACAAAAAATGATAAAAAAAAAAATTCTAAAAGTACCGATCGGCTTGCTCAGTAGGATATGTTCTGTACAGAAAGCATAAAAACTCCAATTTTGACCCCGTTGAAGATTTTGTACCTTTTCATGTAGACAGTTACATAAGTATTTTTAATTAATAGCTAATTAATTTAATAGTGTAAATATATTTTGATTTGAAGGGGGTAATAGCTGAGTGTTGATAATCAAATAGGTAGAATGAATGAGCAGCCAGCTAGTTATATTTCAATTTATTAATAAACCAGGGCCGACGTTTCGGTCACATATGGGACCATCTTCACCTGGCCCTGGTTTATTAATAGCTAAATTGAAATATAACTAGCTGCATGCTCATTGATTCTACCTATTTGATTATATTTTGATAAAGAGATCGGTATTTGATTCAATGAAATATGTTAATTTCAAATTGGACTTTTTAAATTAACAAAATCACTATTTTTAATCAGTCTATAAGATAATTTTAATTTTTTTAGTAAGAATTCGAAGTTGAAGCCTTCTAGTGTGGGGGGAGGGGAGTAGCCAGATCTTTCGTGTCGACATACACCGAATATATTTAGTTTTCAATAGTAGGCCTACATAAAATCTCAAAAGGTAACATTTATAATTAAACATAGGTTGTTATCCAATATTTCTCTTATTTTTCCTATGGAGTATAAGAGTAAAGGTATCAAAACGTGTATTTTCTATCAAAATCTCGAATTGATATTTTCTCAATACTATATAGCCTATTATAAATTCATGTAAGGGAAATACAATTAGCGAAAGAGTTAAGAAGAAATCATCATTAATATTTTTTAGGTAATGAGTTAGCATAAAAAAAGCCACTCCCAGATCCTTGATACAGATAATAAAATTTTTAATAAAAAAGAGTGAAATGATAAATTTCTTTTAATTCCTTTTTTCTCCATCTTGATAACAGAGGATTAAGATGCCACGTGCCTTCCTGTTACATTCATTTCCCTTTGAGTAAGGGACAGAGTTTCCACTCTGAGATTCCCTCTGTTCCATGAATAGACAGAAAGACAGACAGGCCCTATATTTATAAATTACTCCCTCTTTCTCTCTCACTCTTCTTTAATTTCGTTCTATAGGGATTAAAGAGAATTCAGCACCCAAATGGAGGATAGATTCAATTAATGCAATGTTTATATCCTTCCTCATTAGAATTCCATTTGACTGAAAACAATTAGGCAGATATATCTGGACAGTCTGTCGAAAAGTGTGTATGGTTTTTAAACTTAAATTAAGTAAAGCTTATAAAAAATTATTAATAGTATTTTTTTAATTTAGGATTATTTTAATCGTGACTTGTTATCCCTATAGTATTTCTTCTATAGTATGTTAGACTTCCCCTTTCTTTGCAAATGACAGGTCGTGCGATGGGGGAGCTTTCCCTCGCCCCTTTCATTCGAATTTAGTCATGTCGTGAAAATAGCAATGAGGGTTTCTGTAAAAAAAATTTTAATTCATAAAATTTCCTTTCTATACATTGATAAACAGGTAACCTCCGAATACACCGTAGTAACGTTTCAAAAAATGGCGTGTTGTGTGAAAGGGAGTAAGATTCCAAAATTATCATTATATTTCATTTGACTGAAAACAATTCTGCTGATTATATCTAGACAGTCTGTCGAAAAGAGTGTGATATACTGGCATAGAATGTCCAGGCACGAAGTCCATAGGCACAATTTTTCTCAACTATTTTATAAACTTGACAATCTCTCTCAAAAATTTCATATATGTACTGAAGATGCCCCCTGTAGAGGAGCCGAAATATTGGTAAATAAAGTGAAGTGGCGAGAGAGAAAAAGGAAGCTGTTTTTTTTTCCTCCTTATCGTCCTAATTTACGATTCCCAGCTATAGCCTACACATTTACTGATTACTATTATATTTTTAAAATTAAGAAAAAATAGGCTATATTTATTAAAAGTAATTAAAAAATAATAATTACATTAAAAATGCCCTCCCCTTCCATAAATAAAAATCTATATAGCCCTACCATGTATACTGAATAATTAGCTAATGTCCATCTGTTGGTCGGTCTCTTTGTTATTATAATTAATTGGCTTCTTTTTGTTTAATTCGTTTAAGGTATTTTTCGGCATTGGAGGCCATTTAGACCCCGCTCCTATTTATTTCAATTGATTGGTATCTAATTCAATTGTCGCCTGGATTAATTAGCTATTAATTGTTCATAATGCGAAATAGAAATATTTTCCTTTGGAAAAATTCTGGATTTTCAGGAAAATGTTTATCTTCCCCTTTTGGATATGTGGAGACACAAGTTATTTTTTCTAGACTCTACTAAAATAGCGTAAAATTTCATTTCGAAATTACAACAGAAAGTAAAAAGAGTCTGACAGACAGACACTCTGCTAGTATATGCCGGCCCCAGATGTCCGATAATGACAAAATATCCATTTGGCCAAATTCATATTTTTTGAGAACAGCTATCTTCTCAGCATCCCCTGGACGGAATCTTTTGAAATTTAGTATAGATTAAATTTAAGTTTCAAGCCTTGCTATTTTCATATCTACAGTATATAGGATGTGAAATTTTGTCCTGAACCCCTCCCCTCTTCTTCACCTTTATACATTTATGGGTTGCCCTTCTTCTATTCCGAGGTTTAATTTATAATTAAAATATGTATAGACAAAAAATTAATTAAAACTTTATTTTTTTCTTGTAATTGAAAAAATCTTTTTATTGAAATTTTATCCAATTCTTTGAAGGAAATATCAGACCGGAAATATAAAAGTCATTAAGATTCAATTGATGAATGAAGGAATGAATGAATGAATGAATGAGTAAAGAAGGAAAAGAAAACTTCCCAAAGGCATTCGATTTGAATATTCCCTTTAAGAAATGGCAAAAATGATTTGATAAATATAAATTATCTATCAATACTATTTTCTAGAAGTAAAAAATTTTCTTTTTTTACTTTTTACTGTTGTGAAAATTGTAATTAGCAAAATAAATATTCTTCTTTATTTATTAGCTAAATATTACTAATCTATTGAACAAATATATGTACCTTTTATCAAGGATTTATTCTAATGTTTCTTAAAATTCTATTTTTATAAACATTAAATATGAGAAAGGGTTTTACCCTTGCCTATAATTGTACTTATGAGGCATTTCGTGGCGTGTATCAGATTCTAGGCTTTATGTGTTTTATACAGGAAGTTTAGGGTAATATTTTTTAAGGAAATGAGTACATAGGATATCTTATCATTACTATATATTATGTAGGGTCCGACCGAAACAGGATTTTCAGTCTAAACCGTAACCGAATTTCGGCCTCAATCTTAGTTTCGACCGAAACAAAAACCGATACTTGTATTTCCTATACAAAATTAATATCATTATTACCTTTTTTTTTTTTTACTTTTCCCTCGGTCCTTTTTTTAGGGACAAATCTCATTCGACTTTTTTTTTTTTTTTTTTTTTTTTTGTGAGTGTCTCATCCCATCTCTTCAAACTCAGGTTTCGGCTGGTTTTTAGCCGAAACCACGGTCGAAACCAGGATTTTTGGCCGAAACTGGCCGAACCCAAAACCGAAACTTCGGTCAGTTCCTACTATATGTAAAGCGTTAGCCGCTGACTTCTTGTCCCTGTGTGTACGTGCCTGTTCTCTCGCTTTTTGGCCAGATTTACAGGAAGTGGAGTCAGAGAGGGAAATTTATAAATTTTGGCCTTCGGCAGGGAATTGTAAAATTTCCAAACTGTGAACAAGTGATGCATTTGTTCGCCGAAGGCGAGTAAGGGGGTCCAGGGGGCGTAGCCCAGCCGAAGGCGGGCTTTACCACTTGTACTTAATATTTGCTCTAAATAGGATTATATGAATGGCTAACATACAGTATACGTATTAACATTTAATTATTTAATTTTTTATTTAACTTAACAACTTTAACATCACTGTTCAAGTAATTATTATCCCAGATTCTTTCAAAAAATGGGTTGATCAAATGAAAACCTTGAAAAAAATAGGCCAATGTATAGTGAATAAAAAGAGAAAACATCAATTCCATTATTGACAAATTACTTCAATCTTCAATCATTTTTTATCATACTCTAAGACCAAATTGCCAAGTTATAATGACAACAAGGGCCGCCGAGAGCCTTGGGGCAGTTTATTGATAAGTTCTTTGCCTACAGAGGGCTGGGTCCCCCCCCCTCTGCCCTTATAATTAATCACACACGGTAAAATATCAAAGTATATAATATTGAAGAAAGAAGTCAGAAACTAAAATTAAAGATAAACCGCTATTTTATTGTAATTTTAACAGATTATGGTCATTATGTTGAATTACTAGCAAAAATCACTTATAAACAAATGTCAACAATATTATTTTAAAATTCGATCGAATAATGGCTTCAAAAGTATCAAGTTTTCATAATATTTCATAATAATATTTTTAAATCAATAGTTCCCATTTTCTAGAGAGAGCTTAAAATAATGATTGCAGGTCTAGTAGATCAATTATTAGGAAATGTTATTGCGCAAACAAAACAATACAGAAAAGAAATTTATGTTAAACATAACTAAAATATTAATATTTAAAAGAAGATTAAAAAAATAGTAAAAGTAGAAGAAAAAAATGGGGAATTAAAAAATTTATCATTTAAATAGCCTATATATCGTAATATTTTGTAAAAATACTACATAAATGTGATGAAAATATGTAAAAACAGAATTTTTCTATTCTTATATGTTGGATTGAGAAAATAAGTAAATATTTATTGAGCGGGAGGGAGGAAGTAAGAGATAGAAAATAATGTACTTTCACACATTTCCGTTAGTTGGATATGGCTAGAGGCATGCTAGGTTTGAGATGTTAATAAAGCAACGGCTATATAAACAGCTCTCCATTGGTAAGCATACCAGGTATATAATCCAATGAAATGAACCAATAAACTAAATTTTGAAAAAAAAAATTATTTATTTATTATTAACTACCTGTAGAATGTTTTCAGTCATATCGTGACAGCCAAAAGCAATATAATAATTATTAGGTTTACTATCGATTTTCAGCGATGAAATTGATAATTATTTATGGTTAACTAGAATAAAAATTTTTTTCTTTGTCCTTTAATGAGTATGAACTCTTCGTGAGAGAATTTACAAGGTTTCTCTCAACGCGATATTAATCTCAAGACAAAAAAAAAAGATTCAACTTTATATAATATTCGACAAATTTAAAATGAAGGTTGATATGATTATTATTTAATTCAAGATTGCATTTAAATGAGAACAAGTATCTAAATATTGATTTGGTTTTCTTTGAAAAGGAGGTTTAAAGACAAACTATATAATTAGAAAATAGAATGACCTAAATTATTAATATTAATACAATAAATAATAAAATAAAATGAACTCCTGGTGCCCCAAGGACACTTTGATCCCTTCGATGACCCCTAGACAATAATAGTGAAGTCAATTTGTACTGCTTGTCATTAGGCAACAAAATTGTATTAAATTTGAAGAAAAAGTGACTGTTGTATTTAAACAATAGATGAAAGAAGCAAACAGCCAGATAATTAATCTCCACGAAATAAAACCTGTGTACATAGAATTTTATTTCGTAGAGACTGATTACCTGGATGCCTGCAGGCTTCTTTTATCAACTGTTTAAATACAATTTTTATGAATAAAAATATTAGAAGTAGTTTTGATAGAAGATAATTTAGTAAAAATATACGTCCTGTTTCAGCCTCCCCCCTCTTAAAAAAAACTGGTGTGTATCATACCTTAGATAATCGAAAGTTCCCCAATTTCTATCATTATTTATACAGTCCTGGTCAGTTGAAACAATTATAAATTTTAAAGATCATTCAAAAAGATTTGATTTATAAATTTTAATCAAAATCGTTATATTTGATTTTGAAAAAATATAAATAACTCAAAAAGTAAGTCAATAAAGTAGGCTACACTTTGGAGGATTTTATTTAATATTCATGTTGTATATCAGGATGACACCTAACTTAAACATCAAATTTCAACCTCATAGCCCTTTTCTTAAGATGTTCACACGCACACACACTGGCAGACATATTGGAACTCAGAGGTTCTCCAAACGAGTATGTCAAGAGTCTCGATACTGAATTTTTGAAGGACCGCAATACTTCTTCTCTATATATTACATTATATATATATATATAGGTAAGAGAAAGTAAAATAAAAATCAACATGAGATTTTAATCAAAATATGAAAAAAATTGCAAAGATAATAGATTTTTCTTATAAATGTTTAGGTCTATTCATTCAATATAAGAATTAGTTATAAATTAAGAAAAACAAATTTCAAAGACCAATATACTAGGTATATATTCTACTCTTAAAAACAATAATCTATAGTAGTTACGATAACATATAAATAAATTTAAAGGTTTTAATAGCCATGAGAAGTGGCTGTAGACTTTAAATTGGATATAGGAGACGTAGCAGCCAAGGAATTAAATAAAGACGTATTTAATTGTTAATCATCGACGTTTCGGTCGCCAATCACGATCTTCCTCAGGACGATTAATTGTCAAAATCGTCTGAGGAAGGTGATTTGCGACTGAAACGTCGACTTTTTAAAGGTTTTATATTAGTAATACAAGGAATATAAAATTTAATAAATTTTTTTACTTTTTCTTACCCTATATATCAAATGTATGGACCGTTTATTTTGAAAGTGGTGTAAGTCCATTTTCTATTGTTTCTAGAAAAAAAGGTTAACATATTTGTTTATTAAAGAATCTATTTACCGACCAATTTTCAATTGTACAAAACAAGGAAATTTTTTAAGAAATTTACCGCTAGCTAGTTATACATAGAAAATTTACATTAATTTAATCATAAATTATGTGATATCTCATTTTTTTAAAAAAATGGACTTACACCACTTTCAAAATAAACGGTCCATATATAGACAGAAGGTATTTTAATTTGAGGAAGATATAAAAAAGATACTACGAGCCAAGATAACCTTAAGCAATTTATTATGGGAGGACGCAATGAATTAATTAATTTCTGAGAGATAATAAAATTTTTTGATACTTTCTAGCCTTGAGAGGGAGAGAATTTAATATTAATCGAATGAACTCATGAAGAGATGTTGAGCAAGAAATTTTCTGTCCCCTTGATAAATAAAATTTAAATTATGAATGTAGAATAAATTACTGGAGAATTTATTTATTTGAAATTTTTCGCCTACTCTTCCAAGAGTGATTAGATCATCATCTTTTGTTTTGAATTCATTTAATCCATTCTGAAAATGATGAATGGGAATAAAATCAGATTTGTTTTCGCTTTGTTATATTCTTATACGAGATAATTATAAAACTTTTCCTATATAAGTTATATATTCTTTCTCAGTTAGTGGAATTAAATGGAGCTGGAAAATTTCCCTTTGGTTGTGCCTCATAACCATTTTAGGGGGATCAGAGTGAGTCCTTTGAGGGAAATATTAAATTCGATTCTCTTTTGTAATAAAAGTTGAGTAGTTAGTCGATTTTCATATAAATGCGAAAAGAACGAAGAGAATGACTCATCTCGTCTGCCCTTATCGTAATCCAGCTAAATCATCGTAAAAGAGAAGAGAATAAAAAGAATAGGAAAGGGAAAGGACTTTTCTTTTTATTACTTTTTCATTTAAATATAAATTATAAATATGGGATGATATAAAAAAATAATAGAAGGGTGTATTTTTTTCAGGGACGATCATTTTATATTAATTCATGTATTTTATTACTTCTACAGTAAGTTTTGTTGAGGGATGTTTAAGGAAAGATTAGGAAGGTCTGTTAGCTGGAATATGTATGTAGCAGTGAAAAAACTGCGAGAAAAAAAAAAACAAAAACAGAAAAAATCGATAATTTTTAATGATTTTTTTGCAATTTAAGGGACAAAATCCTCCCCATATCCCCTCCTTGGATCCAAATGCTTGTTTTTGAACTTTTCATCTCTCTAGACCTTCTGAAGAAATATTAAGGCTAAATATTCCTTTTCATCCCTCCAAATTTAATTAATGGCCCTAAGATTAACGAAAAGGGGTGGCAATAAGTAACGAAAACGGTAAGTGGTGGGGGAAAACAGAGGTCATATTTAGATTCAGGGGGTCATTTTACTTAAGAATCTGAAGGAATTATCGAAAAAAAATTTCATTTTGCCTAGTGGTGCAATCAGTTATTTATTTTAAAAATATTGGTTTGGTTGACTAAGCTCAAGGCTTAACTGTCGAGCACGTCAAGCACTTGCGGCGCCCAGTGTACCTATCTTTTAGAATCCTCTCTAGCTAAATTAATTAAGAATTTTTTTAGCCCCATGTTTTTTGAAGGTAAAAAGAAGATCGATGCAGGTCCCCTGGTTGCCATAGTAACCAATCGAGAATCACGACAGCTTCCACTCCCTCTACCGCTTCTTTTTTTTGTCTATTCATGGACCACTTTCCTTTGATATTGACAACTAAACGAAACGTATAAAAGTCTGTGAAATTGAGTATAAAGGTCAGAGAGGTATATAAATATAATTTAAAATAAATAAATAAACATCTTCAAAGTTTACTATAAATTATGAAAATTTGATTTCTCATCTTTTTTCGGGATCTATCTTTTATCTCTTTCACTGTCTAAATGCTTAATTAATAATCTTTTAAATTTCATTTGAAAACTTTTCTTTTGAATTAATATAAGAACTTGCTTTTGAAGTTGTGGCTGAGATGTGAATATAATTGAGAGATTGAGATATCAGCCAAATTGGAATGCTCTTAATATAAGTACTATGGTAGTTAATTTAACATTATTATTATAAATAGAAGTATTTCGATGGCTGAGTGGTAATTATTAGAATTAGGAAGATGTATGGCAGCCAGCAAGTGATAAAGAAACTATTTGATTATCGTCGACGTTTCGGGATCATGTCGATCCCATCTTCAGGACGATAAACTACTTATATACGACTTATCGTCCTGAAGATCGACGTGATCCCGAACGTCGGATAAGTTTTATCTATCAGCAAATAAGTTTAAAGCTAATTAAAAATTACATTCTAGAATGGGTAGGGCCTATATATAAAAAATAATTTATGGATAGTGTTTTTATTCTTATTATTTTAAATCTAATAAGTGGAAAAAGTTTGTTCCAAAAGTGGAAAAGAAAAAAATTTGGTTTTATAAGCTAGAATTTTAATAGAATTACAATGAGTTTCAGAAAATCGGTAGTTTTATCAAAAAAGTTTGAATAAGAAGAGCGACAGCAAAAATAAGTACTATAGTACTTTATTGATCGAATGCCCCAAGCTCTTCGCTCTGAGATTTGATTTCTATTTCTTCTAAATCGGAACATTTAACTGCTCTGGTGCAATTTATCGAAAAATCCCTTTATTGAGTTGGTTATTTGGAGGCTGACAAGGCAATAATTTTCACGAGAAAATATTATTAACTTGATTAATTTTTTTCTGAGGTGAAACATTAATTATAAAGCATAAATAGTAGGCTGGGATGAGTAGAGTAAAGGGGTTAAAGGACGTCAGGTGAAGAGATAAATCTGCTGGTTATTATTCTCCAACCCCTTTATTAATTATAAAGTAAATTTTGAGCAAATAAATAATATAATTTTTTTAGACATTTTTGGAATATCTTGATGGATGGACCAAGTGAATAAATTTCAATAATATTGACTAGAGATATCATCCCACATGCCTTGGTTTTTAAATGTTAACTACTTTGATTTTTATTAAATAATCAATAGGAATTATTTGATTATTTCAAAATTTATTAATATTCAGGCCTCATACTAAAGTTTGTTAAAGGGGAAAACTTAGACATGCTAAATCATTTCTCAATGTATAGGTCGTGACAGACAAATGTTTGGGAAACGTTATATTATATTTTTATAATTCTCTATATTTATAATTTTCTCAATGATATTGTATTTTTTTTGACACATTAATTAATTAACTTTCCATGCAACCCACCTTCAGGCAACACCCCGCCTTAGAAAATAAATCTTGATCTATTCTATAATTCTTTTACAATAGAGAACAAGAAGATAAATTAATGGGCTAGATAAAAATGGATTGGATAAAATCTTTCTTTCAAAAGTTTCAAAAGTAATAAGATTTTACTTTCTTTTAACTCTATATTAGCCCACGGGGCGTGGTGTAGAGGTTAGGGTGCTAACCTCATATACCAAACGTCGCGGGTTCGGACCCCAGGCGTCCGACGATTTTATTTAAGCCATCTGGATACCAGATGGCTTAAATAAAAATGCCTGGACCCTAATATATATAAAATTCATAAATAACGGTTATCGTAAATGTCTTATATGGCCTGAGCTGCCGAAAGACAGTGTGAATGTGTGTGTGAGTGTGAGTGTGAATGAGAAAAGTGTGAATGTTTTTTTATTAAAAAAAAAAAAACTCTATATTACTTTCTCTTACCTCTATGTTAATATATAGAGACAGAAAATATTGGATTCATGTCAAAAATTCGATATACACGTTTTGAGGTCCCCTGAATCTAAAAAAACTTGTTTTTGCGACATGGTCTCTCTGTCTGTGTCAGTCTGTGAACAAAATATCTCAAGAAAGAAAAGAGCTAGAAGGTTGAAATTTTACATTTAATTTAGGCACCCCCATGGGATGTGACACGAAGCTTTTGAACAAAATCGACCAAAGAGTACTAGTACTTTACTGATGCACTTTTTCAGTTTTTTTCGATTTTCTCAAAATTCGCTCCAACGATTTTTTTTTTTAATTCAAAAATCAATTATTTTTTTAGATTCTCTTTAAAATGTATATTCTCATTTTGTCATTGAAATCTACTGAAGACGACTTTACTCGTGTACTGCATAGAAAAGATAGGAGAAATTGTTGCCATGGTAACAAAATATAAATATTTTCACATATAAATTTTACATCTTGAAAATCGAGTGTACCGGACTGTCGGAAACTAAATATATGTCGACACAAAAAATCTGGTGTGACAAGCACAGAACACAACTTTCGATTACCGAAGGTAAGAGAAAGTTGTGTGCTGGGCTCCAGTCACACCAGATTTTTTTTTAAATTTTTCTACAGAGGTAAAATTCATTAAAATTAAAAAAATAAATTTTATAATTTCATAAAATTAATATCAATTAGCAAAAAGACCTAGATTTACTACAATCAAACAATCCGTTGGCATATTTCGAGATACAAAATTTGATCAGGAAGTAACAAATTCAATATAAGTCAAACCCAAGGGAATTTGAATCGAATTATAGATTAATTAATAAATTAACTAGCAATTCATTTTTGCAAATGAGTAAATGAAATCACTTGTCTATTTTGATTTCCCAAGTGAAATGAAGTCCAATATAGAAGTAGATGTAGGTCAGCCTGCGCACAGGCCTCCCGGTGTGAGTACCGCACCCACATAGCACGTCAGAAGCGTTCAGGTCGTCTACAGGCGAACACAAAACAACATTCACTCTCT
Organism: Euborellia annulipes; assembly: GCA_023213315.1. NCBI lineage: Eukaryota > Metazoa > Arthropoda > Insecta > Dermaptera > Anisolabididae > Euborellia > Euborellia annulipes. Next base: position 166,474 of record JAKCPI010004951.1, on the reverse strand, counting down.
TCTCAGGATAAACAATCGTCTATTTGAAGATGAAAGGACCTCAAACAGAAGAAAATTCTTCTCTCTTGTTTACAACATAGGACTAAACTACACACTCGTGTCAAACGATGAGTCCAGGGAATAAAAAGAAGAAAAACCAACATTTATTTCTTAAAGTTAATTTTAAATAATAAAATATATAAATTAAAATTGGTCTACTTGGGAGCAATTACTCTATTCCTTTTGGCAACTAAAAAAATCATAGATAGGCCTAATGACGGAATAATAAGTTTTGAAGATAAAACAAATTGTTGACTAAATTGAATAAACAAACATAGGAGAAAGTAAAATCGTCCATAAATATCAATATTTTTACAAACTAAAGTAATACCTGCATAGCCCGGTTAATAGGTTCCACTGATGTTAACCGGACTATAAGAAACCGGACTAATTGAGGATCTAACTACATACAAAAAACGATAATTGGATCCAAATAAAATTCTTTTACTGTTTTTCAATTAATAAAACAAAAGTAAAAAAAATCTAGCCAGCTATGCATCTATTACAAATAAGTAAAAATATTCAATTACAAAATTCACTTTTAATTTGAAAATCACACCGAAAAGAACTCAAAAAAAAAGAAGACCCATAAAATGTAATTATCAAAACCAAATCTCTACACTCAAAGAACAGAGTTAAAAAAGCAAAACCAAAATATTTTTATTAACACACAAATCATTCATCATTACAAATGATTAAATTATAAATAAATATTCCTGGAGCTTAATATATTGTATATAGTATTTTAAAATATTGAATATCGTATAAAGTCTATATGGCCTAAGATACCGAAAAGACTAAAATAAAAAAATAAAAAATGATTATTTGATAATTTATATTGATTTCCTGTAATCTTTTTTAATCTGGAGGTCAGTTTTTAATTAAAAAAATATAGGCCTACTTTGTATAATTTAAGTTTAATCTAATCGTCATAGTGTAAACTCAAGATTTAATCAACTCTGTAACTGGCTTAATCTCCTAGGTATAGGGAAAGTTTTTAATTAAACATATTTTGAATATCAAATTTTCTAAGTGTTTCTGATATTATTTCTGTAATATTTATTAATTAGAAAAACATAATTTAGGAAATTAATAATAAAATATAATTTTTTAGAGAATTTGATTATGTTGAACGGGGTTTTTAGTGATCCAGGAATTTATTAAGAGATAGAAAAAATAAAAATAAATTAATGATATATAGTGGAATTATAAATTATTGGTCAAATATAAAATGGTATATAAATTAGAAATTTAATATGCACTTGAGATAGGAAAAAGTATTAGTTGGAATGACTTGGGTAAGAATATTTATTACGGAGGTATCCGACCAGTTGCGGAGAACATGTAAATGAATGATGTTTAGTTTTTGGATATTTTTTTAATCTAATGAAATTTAATCATAATGTAAAAAATCTGGTGTGACTGGCGCACACACAACTTTCTCTTATCTTCGGTAATCGAAAGTTGTGTTCTGTGCTTGTCACACCAGATTTTGTGTCGAGATATATTTAGTTTTCGACAGTACAATACATTTGAATTCAAGATGTAAAATTTATAAACATGGGAGAATATTTATATTTTGTTAACATGGCAACCATTTATCCTATATTTTCTATGAAGTACAAGAGTAAAGTGGTCTTGAGAAGATTTCAATGGCAAATAAGAGAATCTGGGGGGGGGGGTCCCCCTCTTCCTATTAAAATATTTTTTCCCATTGATTTTTTTACACCCCATTCACTACTTATTTTTTTTTTTATTTAACTCTCACCCCCCTCTTCCGCCCCCCACCCCCCCGAAGAGAATATACATTTTAAAGAGCATCTACAAAATAATTGATTTTTGAATTTTAATCAAAATTGTTGGAGCGAATTTTGAGAAAATCGAAAAAATGCATCAGTAAAGTACTTGTACTTTTTGACCGATTTTGTCCAAAAGCTTCGTGTCACATCCCATGAGGTTCCCTAACTTAAATATAAAATTTCAACTTCCTAGCTCATTTCGTTCTTGAGATATTTTGTTCACATACACAAAGTCAGAGAGACCATTTTGCAAAAACATGGCGAAAGATTCAGGGGATCTCGAAAAGTGTATTTCCATCAAAATCTCGACATCGAATTTTTAGGCATGAATCCAATCAAGGGCGGACCCAGAGGTGTTTCTCGGGGGGGGGGGGGGGGGGTAATCTGGTGTGAATGGTCGCACAGCACACAATTTTTTCTTAATTTCGGTAATTTAAAGGCGCATTCTGTACTTGTTTGCCAGAATATAAACACAAATCAAATTTTTAAGTATTAATTTTTAAAATTTTACTTTCAAAATACATTTTTTTTTCGAAAAAAAAGTATTTTTTCCAAATCTCAGGGGGGGTAATTACCCCCTTTACCCCCCCCCCTGTATCCGCCCTTGAATCCAATACTTTCTCTCTATATATATTAACATATATAGAGGTAAGAGAAAGTAAAAAAGAACGTAATTATAAGAATAAGTGAAATTCAGACCAAAAATCAAGTTCTAGTTAGTGTTGTTCACTTTCAAATATCCTGACTGCTCGTCTTTTGAGCTTCAGGCAATAAAATACTCTCATTACCTCTTCGGGAAATACTTTTTCTAATACATGTGTTAATACAAGTAGTTCATTTTAGTATTTGGTGATGTATCGAAAATATAATCATTTAAAAAATTATTATGGAAAATATTTTAGCATCTGGTAAATATTGCGATTACGAAAAAATAACGATTTAAAATCGAAATATAGATTCAGTATAATAAGTAGGAGTAGTAACTGACAGAAAGATGTCTTTCAATGATATTAAAATTGTATTTAAAAGAAATAGTTATTGTTTAACATTTTCCAAATTATATTCACGATTAGCGCATTCCGAATGGGAGATTTTTTCATTTAACCTTCAAAATAATCCATAATACAATTTCAACGGGACTTTGTCTATTTCCGTTTGCAAATAAGGAGCTAATTAAATTTAATTGAGCTTCCTTCTCTCTTTTGGGCTGCTGTATGGGATGGGATGGAATGGATCGTGTTGGTCAATTTGTCTGTTAGCGTAAAGCTGAATGGCATTTCGCTCACTTACTGACTCATTCAGAAAAAAAAAGAAACTCTTGACATTTTATCTATTTTCACAGCATCTTCATTAGCATTTATTTATTTCCTTATTTGAGAAATATAAATAAATAAATAATAAATAATTACTCAATTCAATTTTTTTTTTTTTTTAATGCATAATTCATCTTGAATATTCATTTAATTTAAATTGTCATGGATTCTTGGAAATACTATATATGCATGATAATTCCAAAATTCATTAACTTAAAAAAATATAAGGGTATTTTATGGCTGGTGGAATTTGTATCAGGAATGAAAGTTAGAAGAAAACGCAGCGAGAATTTTTCTTTAAAAATATATATCCATCGTCAGCTGTTAAAATATATTTTTAAAGAAAAATTCTCGCTGCGTTTTCTTCTAACTTTCATTCCTGATTAAAAAAATGTTAAATTGAAAAATTTTAAAGAAATTATATAAAAATGAATTTTCCTAAATAGGTATACGGGCCGACCTGACTGCCTTATCTGACTAGTTGGACCCGACCAGTCAGGTAACGTTCTCCGGTCCCTGTTACAATAGTTTCTGTCATCTATGTACCGCACACACCTAAAAAATCAATCAACTCCACATTTATAGATTGAAGGGAAGTCAGGCCAACCGCCCCCACCCCCTTATTTATGGGGGGGGGGGGGGGGGGGGGGGGGGGGGGGGGTGGTTCCCCCCCCCAACCCCCCCAGTTTGAAGGGAGGGGGGGGGAGAGAACCCCCCCCCCCCCCCCCCCACAATAAAAAACCCGATAATTTTCCCTTTTTTAAAAATTTTAAAAAAGGGGGGGGGGGGGGCCCCAAACCAAAACCCAAATCTAAAAAAAACCCCCCCGGGGTGAATTTTTTTTTAAAAAAAATTTTTTTTTAAATGGTTTTTAAAAAATGTTTTCCTTTAAAATTTTTTGAAGAACACTTGAGTCTTGTGCCCCCTCGAAAAAAGATAGGGAAAGATGACTGGAGTGAGAAAAATAAATATAGTTAAGTAATCCCCCTGGCACGGGACACGAAGCTTTTGAACAAATTCGGCTAAAAAGTACAAGTTCTTTACTGATGCACTTTTTCAGTTTTTTCGATTTTCTCAAAAGTCGTTCCAACGATTTTGATTAAAATTCATAAATCAAGATAAGTCGTATGGTCATGAGGTGGACGGTTTGGTTCGAATTATGTAGATTAGCAATTAACGGGAGTACAAAATTAAAAAATATTTCTCTGGGAAGAGTCGAATGTGTACGAATTAGTCGGAAATACCAATAATGGGTATAGGAAATATCGCGATCCCATGTGTTAAGTTTCATTTATAAAAAAATACGCCCGAACAGGGACTTGAACCCTGGACCCTTAGATTAAAAGTCTAATGCTCTACCGACTGAGCTATCCAGGCCTTAATATCTACATAGATATCAACCGTCTCGAACCAATGAGATGAGTCACTATTGCATAATATATTATTGTCTTAAAAAATATTCATTCATTTTAAATGAGTATTTAATGTTTTAAATATAAACATAAAAATGACATTAATCAAAGAAAATAAAAAAAAGAGAGAATATGAATACTAACTTAAACATTCAGCCCACAGCATAAAAGTGTATATATAAATAAAACTATTTAATTAGAAAAGTAGTTTACCGTGAGATAAATTTTAAAATAATTTCATTCATTAAAAAAAAAATATATTAATGTTTAGCTCGTTTTGCATATACAGTAGATTAATTTATGCCCAAACCTGTCTTTTTATTACATACAGGTAACCTATTTTTTTTTTTTTTTTTTTTTAAATTTCTAAAAGAATAAAAAAAAAAGTAAAAATAGCAATCATTTGTGAATTGAACAGAGTCAATGACTTTTAAATTAATCTCATTTGAACAGAAACTAACCCTTTTGTTAAATAATAAAAGAGAATTTCATGTTTTTAGTGGCACACACAAATGAATGGCGGTACTATGACATCTGTTTCCCAAGATTCTTTTACAAATTGTTAATACATAATTTATATTATGTTATTTTATATTGTAAAATTTATTTGAATAGGGGAAAATATAAAAGAATCAAACAATATTTTTTGTAAAAAATCAAATTAAAGAAATTAATTATAAAACTTGATTACAAAAAAAAAGATGAAAATTGCCAAAAATTTTTAAACTAAGATTGAATCAAACTAACATAATTGATGAATAGTATAGTGATTGGATTTAAAGATTTATAAATTATAATTTGAATATTGGAACGTGGCTGTAGTTGATATGTTGAATATGTAAGGGCTGCATCTTTTTCCCTATTCAACATAAATTATAATTTATTACAATTTTTTTTAATTTTATAAAAATTTATGAAGGCATTTTATATTTCACACAACTGTAGTTACGCCACAGTTAAAGGAATGAATGGTACAATAACTATCAAACTCAATAATAGTGCAATCGTAGATGACATGAAGGAAAGTTGTTGAGGTTCATCTTCTTTCATATACACTGTTAAATTTATAATATCTTTGAAAAGATATGAGCTAGAGTCAAACATGAAATAGCAAAAAAAAAAAAATTATAATATGAAAAGTTTTGAGATTTATTATAATAGTTTTTGAAAAAGAATATATCGAAATTTTGTAATTTTGGAACTGATAGCCAAGAGTGCAAAGACCAGTTGAAAAAATATGAATCCTATCCTTAGTGAGAGAGAACATTAAAAAAATAAGCCAAGATATTCTCGATTTTATAGTCTCGTGACGAAAGAGAGGAATTTAAATGAAAAATCAATATTTTGACAATTTTGCAACAGGAAGACCATTCTAAACGATCAATTATATTTATTTCATTAAAAACAAAAAATATATAATTTTTTCCAGACAAGTGATTTTTCATTTGTAAACCTGTTATTATATTTATCTTCGTAAATAACTTTCAGTTATATAAAAAATTTGATTTGTCGAGGGCATCTCAACAGTCAAGATCATTATAGGCCCATATAAAAAATTAGGCGTAAAAATTTTTAAAATAAATGATTATTAATATATTTGCTACCCTTTGCAAGAGGGATGTGGCAACGCAGCAGTAAGCAGCATCCCTACTCTGGACCTGGATCGATATCCACGTTGGGGTCCAGAGGGAGATGTCAAGGCTACTCTCACAAATCAATAGAATTCAGAGGAATCTGCGAAACCCTTCCCTTTAATGTTAATAAACATTCCGATATACATTTGAATGGTAAACAAATAATTCAAGAAAATATAAAAAGTCAATTCATAAAAAAGTGAGAAAAAAGTTAATGGAGAGTTTTTTTTTTTAATTAAATATTTAAATGTTTTAATTGAATTTAAAAGAGTTTTTTTAAGTAAATAAATAAATAACATTTTTATTACGTCAATGAATAAAATTTAATTCGTAAGTCTAGTACAATTTATAATAATACACATGAGTCTAACAAGGGGTCCGGTACTCGTCACCGATTTTGATCTCCTTTTATATGGTGAATCTATACTGAAAAATATTTGTACCTGATCGAACTTTTCGTCCAATGCGCCCTGTAACAATTTCAAAACTTGGGTTGTCATTTTTTTTTTTTTTTTTGTATTATTTATTGTATAAAAAATAAATATTATATTTATATTACAAAAATATTTTATTTATATTTCGACATATTTATTACATATTACATATTTATACAGAAAACAATGAATATTATACAATCAATTAGATATCTAAACTAACTAACTAAACTGACACTTCCTGTTGACAGCAAATGTATTGGCGAAATATTTCTTTTGATATTTCATAAAGAAAAACATTAATTTTCTATATCTTACTGCCTTATTTTATATTTTAATTATTCATTTATATATCTAATTGATTGTAAATATTCATTGTTTTCTTATAAAAAATAATAATCCATAAAAAAATATTTTGAAAAATATTTTATACAAAAAACAAAATGACAACCCAAGTTTTGAACTTGGGCTCCCTGGATTTCAACCCTCTCCCCTATCCGTTACGCTATTAGCTTTAGTTGTTGATATGCTTTTCTTTGAGCCTATACAATCTTTTCAGATTTAAAATTTCAGATGAGAAAAAATGTTACAGGCCATTGAGAAAGTTGATCAAACATATTTTCAGTATTCACCAAATAAAAACAAACGGACGAGTCAACTGACTCTCCTTGTAAGTGAGACAAAAACTTTTATTATTTAAAAAGTATTGTTTCCAGTTTTATTTTAAATTCTCATAAAAATAATATTTGAAAGTAAAGTCGTGAAGTAGCCCCGATTAGTCGGCCTAATAATCTTTCAATTTTCGGGAAAGATTTTTATTTATTTATTTATTTTTTTTTTTTATCAAACTTTTCAAATTTTCTCGCTCAGGCGCTTTTTTAAGTCGTTTCAAAAGTTATCTATTTAAAGCATGGATGCTCAATTTCCCACCACCTTCGCCTCATCCTATATATAAACGTTGCCGGTTTTAAATTATTTAGAATTTAAAATCTTAAGCCAGAGTTTTTAATCAATCTTTTAATTAAAAGAAATTTATTATTTGGTTTAAGAAGGGGACTTCCACCCTGCCCATGGAGATGCACCTGAAGCATCGCCTTGTCTTGAAACAATTTTGAGAGCGAAATGAGAATATACATTTTAAAGAGCATCTAAAAAATAATTGATTTTTGAATTTTAATCAAAATCCTTAGAGCGAATTTTGAGAAAATCGAAAAAAAACTGAAAAAGTACTTCAGTAAAGTAACATTTGGCCAATTTTGTTCAAAAGCTTCGTGTCACATCCCATGGGGGTACCTAACTTAAATATAAAATTTCAACCTCATAGCTTTTTTCGTTCTTGAGATATTTTCCCAGACAGCACAAAATATTGCAGCAATGTTGCAGAAACATTGCGAATCTTGGCAACATTGCAGCGGCAATATTCCAAACTAACAATATTGCTGTTTGAGCTGCAATATTGCATCAATGTTGCCGCAATATTGTCAACATTGAGCAAGATTGCAATATTCCGTGCTGTGGGGTTAGCTTATTTTCGCACCTCAGGGGGAACATCTAAATTAAATATAAAATTTCAACCTCATAGTTCATTTCCTTCTTGCTTTATTTTGAAGATAAACATACAGACAGCCATACGGACAAACCGATCATTTTGATAAACCCACTTTCTTGAAATCAAAACGTGTATTTCCATCAAAATCTAGAAATTTTAGACCTGAATCCAATACTTTCTCTATATTAAGATTCCGGTATATAAAAATAACTTCTCTTCTTTAATCAATTACTTTTCACACCAGATTTTTGGTCGACATTATTTAGTTTCCGACATAGTACAATTGAATTCAAGATTAAATTTATAATGAAAAATTTATATTTTGAACACAACCATTTCTCCTATCTTTTCTATAACAAATAATGGTCTTCAGAAGATTTCAATCACAAATGAAAATATACATTTTATAGAGAATCTAAAAAATAATTGATTTTTGAATTTTAAAAAAATCGTTGACAAATTTTGAGAAAATCGAAAAAACTGAAAAAGTGAATCAGTAAAGTATATACTTTTTGGTCGATTTTGTTCAAAACTTCGTCACTCCCATGGAGCTAACTTAAATATAAAATTTCAACTTCCTACTCTTTTCGTTCTTGAGATATTTTTCAACACACAACAAACACACACACACACACAGACAGACCATGTCGCGAAACCACTTTTTGATATGGACCCAAAACGTAGATCCATCAAAATCTCGACATCAATTTTTGACAGAATCCAATACTTTCTCTCATATATAACATTGTAAAAGTAAAAATGATCTTCAAAAGGTAGGATATATATACAGAAAACAAGAATCGGTGTTCTTAAAACGGCACTTTCACATATACGCAAGTAAAATGTGATTGTATTATTAACCTCTCGACTTAGAAAAAAATAAATAAGTATAACTATTATGAATAAATCAATATTTTATTGTTATTAAAAATTCTATTTTTGTTTTGTATACATTAATGCCAATTTCAGATTCATATCTTATCAAGAGAAGGGGGAAAACTTAATTCTCTACCTTTTATAGTATTGGAGTGAATTGCTTACATCAGTTTGTGTGTGTGTGAGTCTGAGTATATGTGTGTTCCAGCTATATAATAAACTCACACACACGTTTAATATATACATAAACACGTTTGTGTCTGTGAGTACAATGAACTCCTACACTTCTCTCTTCACCTGTTTAATATAATCAAAGAGTATGTGTGTTTGTAGTTGTATGTGTGTAGGTGGGGCGGACGCAAATGACGTCATAGCAGACTTCCATCCAACTTTGTCTATCGATACCTATAAGGTTACAAGCTCTTCTTGTTTAATTATTAAAAAGGTAATCCTCTTTATTATTTTCTAATAATTGTATGGTACGATGAATAAATTACTCACAGCCGAAAATTTGTTTTTCATACTAGGCTTGAGTAAATAATTTTAATTCCATATTCGAAAGGAATATGTATTAGAGTCGTGCTTGAGATATTAAAATAGGATGTTCAAAACGAAAATAAAATAATTTTTACTTCTAGTGGCTGTGTAATAAATTTTCATGAAGGCTAGGAAAATAAATTGTCTGTCTTTTCAGTATCGGAGGGGGAATTCGGTAAATTTTATATCAATAAATGAGACCAGTAATCCATCCATATTTAATTTAATTTAATGTAAGCTCATATAATTTAAATGAATGAATCTACTATATTTCTATAGAAAATATTTTCTGAAGAGGCGAGGGGGGAGGGGGAGTTTACCTGATGATCTGAGAGATAAACCCCCCCTTTCCCAAATGAATACATTTTAAAAATAAAAAAAAATTTTTACACAATTTCTAACAGTATTTAACACTGTGTTTATATGTAGTTATTTCTCTTTATTTAAATTTTTTTTCTGTTTTCAGGGAGGGGGTTGGACCCAATATCCCACCGAGGATAGGGGGGTAGTTCAAGGAGGGGGGAGGAGTCCTCCTTTGACTATGACACTTATACAGTGCTAAGTGGAGAAATTTTTTTATCATTTTTTTTTTTTATAATAATAAATGGAAAAAGTGTGTCACTTTATTATTTACTTTTCAGGGTGTTTATGTAATGCACGCGAATAGTTCAGGAGGGTTATGTTAGTCAAAAAAAGAAAAAAAAAAACATATGCCTGGAAACGCTTCTTTCGTCAGATATCTGCCATTTTTTTTTTTAACTAAATAATTTATTTCTCTGGAAAGGCTTGACCGACCTATAAGTTGATTTTTTCCCTAAACTAGGACTTGAATGAGTTTTGTACAAAAATTCAACTTAATTAGTCGAGCCGTTTTAGAAATATAAATAAGAAAATATGTCTTTTCGATCTATAATCCTCAAGGGCAAACAAATTGAAAAATTTTAATCTAATCTTTGCTTTGTGAAATGATTTAAAGGCGTTTTCCATCTTTTATCCCCATTAACCACTCAGATGACGTCATCTATATTGATGACGTGATTTGTCGCCAGTAAAAATCCTACATATCTGTTTAACAAAGTAACAACATAGGAGGAAAGAAGATGGAGAGAGAGAGAGAGAGGGAGAAAAAGAGTTTGTATGATTACATCATAAAGGATTGAAGGTTAAAAACAAAATAAAAAGTCGGTAACGTTTAATGGCATCCGCAATATTCGTTCGCCAATTGCTTATTTGAAAAGCTAATCAACTGTGAGAGTAACTCGGAATTCTAGATTCCATAAAAACAAAAGGAAAATAAATTCCCAATCCTATAAAATAGGATAAAGAAAACTAATTGATTAATTATTTAAAGAAATAGGCCTAGAGAATATAAAAAAATCTGGTTATACTACACAACTTTCTCTTACCTTCGGTAATCGAAGTTGTGTTCTGTCTTCACCCAGATTTTTTGTCGCATGTATTTAGTTTCCGACATATACATTCGATTTTCAAGATTAAAATTTATATATGGGAAAATATTTATATTTTGTTACCATCAACCATTTCTCCTATCTTTTCTATTAGTACAGGATAAGTGGTTTCAGAAGATTTCAATAACAAAATAGAATATACATTTTAAGAGAATCTAAAAATAATTGATTTTTGAATTTTAAAAAATCGTTGGACGAATTTTGAGAATCGAAAAAACTGAAAACATCAGTAAAGTAGTACTCTTTGTCGATTTTGTTAATTCGGTCAGTCCCATGGGGTCTAACTTAATATATTTCAACCTCCTACTCTTTTCGTTCTTGAGATATTTTTCCACACACCACACACCACAACACCATCCACTTTTTATTCAGGCCTCACAATCCATCATCTCACATCATTTTTACACTACTTTCTCTCTCTAATATTACATATATAGGGAGTAAAAATAATTTTTTTCTTTTGATTAAAAAAAAATTTTACTCTATCCCACCTGTTAAAAATCAAATGTTTTTTTTTTTGGAGGGGGAGGGGGACCCGGCCCTGAAAGTAAAAATCCTTTATTATCAAATAGTGGCTCTGATTCTAATGGGGGCGTCGAAACCGAACCCTTTACAGCTAAGGGGAAAGTGGTATTGTTTTTTCCACTCGCTGGCCATTCGTGGTGAAAAGGGTGGAATTTCTACCTCTTTTTTGCCTTTTGCCTTTAGCGTGAGGTCGTGTTTTCTTTTTCTAAAAAGAAAAATGTCGGCCTGATATAAGTCAATACAGAAGAAGAATATTCCAATTATAATTTGGGAAATAAAAATTTAAAAAAAAGTTTAAAATTCCGCATTTGGTCAGGGGTTTGGATGACCTGGTGCAAAGTTAGAATTTAATATTAATATCTTATTCAAAATCTCGATAACTATTTTTTTTTATTTAATTAACAAATTGTCATTAGGAATCTCGATAACTATTAAACACACATTTATTGAATTAAAACAAATTTTTGAATTTTTGCCAAAAGATAATTTAATAAAATAAAAAATTTCCAAATAATAAAACAATCATTTATTAATTAAAACTAATTGTTTAATAAAATATTAATAATACAATTTTTTGAAATTTCCTTGGATACTCATTCCCCCCTCTTTTCATTAAAAATTAATGATAGGCCTATATTTACTCTCCCTAACCTAAAAACTAACTTAATTATACCTATATAAAGGGTTATCCTATTATTATTAAGGTTAACAACTGTAAATGGATAAATAAATAAAACCAGAGTTCAATTATCAGACTCTGTGATTTTATTGACATAATTTAATTGACGGTGTAGTGGTAATCTTATTTTCCAGCAGAAATTCAAAAACAAAATCAGTGCTGGTCTATACGACTAAAATTCATTGTATTGTGTTTATAAGTGAAAAAAAATATAGAGGAAATAAAAAGAAGAAAGAAAGAGGAGGCAGGTGGCAGATCCCTTGGGAAGTGGGTTAGAGGCCAGCCCTTTGTCATTGGATACCTTACTTCCTCAGCAAATATTTGCCTACCATTATGAAAAGCGACAAACTAAAATAGACCTTCAATGTTAATTAAAAATGGATGTTTATTAGATATGATTAAAAAAATTCTAACAAGTTATTGGAATTCAAATAAGATAATACTTAAATGCGAAAATAATGTTGTGTGAGTTAGGTAAAAAAAAGAATAGCCTTTGAGTGGTATAAGAGTAGTAGAGTAGACACTTGGTGTGTCATATTCTTCATACTAAAAGTATTTGTAGTATTTCTGAAGATATAACACCGTCGAAATTGGTATATCTGAGAGGTATATTTAAAGGAGTAGCTAATGATTTCGTACGAAAGTATGAAGGTTAAAAAGTGAGTGAATCAGTTAAGATTATTTCAATTTATTATATAATCCAGGGTCGACGTTTCGGTTCCATATAGAAACATCTTCAGTGTCAAGCCATTGATAGAATAGCATAAAAATAACCAAAAGAGGATTAATAAACTAACAATCCCTGAAGATGGTCCTATAAGACCGAAACGTTTCATCTTGTAGGGTTTTTTTTATTTTTTTTATTTACTTAATTAAATGATGATTCAACTAGAACAAACGGTTACCATTTTAAATTTTAAATTAAGATTGTAAATTTTTTATTCCTATGGAATAAAGAAAGTTAATGCTTGGTTGTTAGAAGATAGGCAATACAAATTGCGAACCACTATTTGATTTTTTGAATAATTGTTCCAGAGTAGTTATAGATTTGCCTGAGGCGGTCCCAGAGAATGGGGAACCCCCATTACTCTCCCCTTCATGCGCCACTATCCTCTACAAAAAATTCGTCTTAACCCTTAAAATAATTCTTGGGCCTTCTCTGTGTATTGTTTATAAATATCTTTAAGCCCTCGGGGTTTGGTGTAGAGGTTAGCGTGCTAACCAACTAACCAAAAGTCGCGGGTTCGACCCCAGGCAGTCCGATGATTTTATTTAAGCCATTTGGATACTAAATGGCTTAAATAAGAATGCCTGGACCCCTAATTTGTATATTAATCTCTATAGGGGATATCGTCAAGTCTTATATGGCCTAAGTTGCCGAAAAGACTGTGCGTATGTGTGTGTGAATGAGAAAAAAGTGTGAGTGTTTAAAAAAAAATATATATATATATCTTTAACAAATAACCTAATAGTGTTTAACTAGTATATTAAAAATGAACAAATAAGTTTATAGATAAGTATCCGATCTTCTCACACAAGGATTATCTCTAAATAATATCCCTATATCAAATTAAAAATTTAAATGTATTATTAATTTTTTTTACATTTATTATACGATAAGTTGAGAAATAATTTTTTGAAGAATTAAAAAAAATAAAGTGATTATGTTTTCCCATTATTTCTACGATCAAGATCTTTTTACCCGCGTCTTCTTTTCTTTTATTTTTTACAATAGATTTTTTTGTTTAAATTGACTTTGATATATTATTTATATACTTTTTAAATTTTCTTCACTATCATTAATCTCTTAAAAGAGTCCCTGGAGCTAAAAAAAGATTTTTACGTAAATACATGCTTAATTTCATAAGAGCACTCACTCTATAATAATAACAAAAAAAATTGCATTTAGGAAGTTTTCACTAGATTTTATTAAAAGGGCTCTTTTATGTTTTAATCATTTTATTTTATCTTACCTATATATTTATGTTAATATATAAACAGAGAGAGAAATTATTGGATTCATGTAAAACATTAAATGTGGAGATTTTGGTAGATATACACGTTTTGATGTCCCCTGAGCCAAAAAATGAAAATAAGGTATGAAGCAGGGCCGGATCTAGGGGGGGAGGGGGCAGTGGGTGCATGTGCCCCGGGCGGCAGATATCAGGAGGCGGCAATTAAAGAAGGTTTTACTAAAAAAAAGGTAAAATGATATGAATTTTAAAGGAGATATGGAAGCAGATGAATTTTGTATAAAAAATTTTAAGAAGGGGGCGACAAATTAAATTTTGCCCCCCTAAAAAATCTTGTAGTTCCGGCCCTGGTATGAAGTAACAAAGTATGAAAGTACGAAGTTGAAATTTTATATTTAAATTAGGGTCCTCCCCCCCCCCTTCCCCATGAGACGCCAAAATAAACTTTTAAATAAATCGGTCTAGTATTTCGATGATCGGACTTTTTAAATTTTTTTCGATTTTTTTCATAAGTCGCTCCAAATACTTTAAAATTGATAAATAAATTATTTTTTTGATGCTCTTTAAAATGTATATCCTCATTTTATTCTCAAAAGCACACTTCTAAACCGTACTGACGCAAAACAATCTGGTGAGTCAAGCCCAGAATACAACTTACAATTACAGAAGGTAAAAGTTGGGTGTTGTAGGCCCAGTCATACTATATTTTTTGAAAGAGGGATTGAAGATAAAAAAATTTCTTAAGGTTCATGGGGATAATTTGAAACGTAATAATTATTATTAACGATTCATTCATGTATTTAAATATATTTTAGAATATAAATATTAGAATAAATAACCTATATCCATGCATTTTGAATAATATTTTGAATAAAATTGTTATTTAATTATATTTTTTTTAAAACATGAATAATAAATTAGAGCTAATATTAATATACACAATTAAATAAAAAATAAATTATAAAATTTAAATCACATTAGAAATTCAAGTAAAAAATAGATGATGTAATTCTTGATTTTTTTTTTTAAGTATAAATTTATTTAATGAAGAAGATAAGTAAAATAAAACTAAATGTCAATTCTTGCCACCGTGATGCTTATTAAAAATTAATTTCTATATTCTATATTCATGTATTTAAATAATTCAAGAGAGACTAATCTAAGAAATTCATAGGAGAAAAAAAGAGTCGAAAAAACGAGAGTGAGAATATATAAATGAGTTAACAATGGTGAGATCAACCCCTTCCAGAAAGTGTACAAGCACCTAATCTGACACAACTTTTAATACAGCGTAGCGTTTCGGCCTGATTCTGAGACCTTCTTAAAGTAGAAACAATCACAAAATTTACATTCCGTTGATAGGAATCAGTTCTAAATATAAATAAGACTGTTTGATTGTTTCTGAATTTATCTGATATGCACAAAATTTGTGTCTGTCACTTTGTATTAAAAACAAATAAGCTGCAGTTAATCCGAAAATAGAGAGACAAATTTAAGAAATTCGTAGGAGAAGACTTGATTGAATAATTCTATCGAGTGGGTTAACTAAAAGAGCATCATCCGTCCTTTGAAACAGAACTGTGAAATATAAATAAATAAATAGCCCCAAAAGAAAATTTATTCACTAATGATACCAACTGTGAAAGCCTAAAAAGTAGAAAAAAAGAATAGTAAAATAATAGGCAAGAATCTAATTCTAACTTTTTCAAACAATAAAACTTACATTTATGAACACCAAGGGCGGATACAAGGGGGGGGGGGGGGTAAAGGGGGTAATTACGCCCCTGAGATTTGAAAAAATACTTTTTTTCGAAAAAAAATGTATTTTTAGTGTAAAATTTAAAAAATTAATACTTAAAAATTTGATTTGTATTTATATTCTGGCCAACAAGTACAGAATGCGCCTTTAAATTACCGAAATTAAGAAAAAATAGTGTGCTGTGCGACCAATCACTCCAAATTACCCCCCCCCCCCGAGAAACACCTCTGGATCTGCCACTGATGAACACAAAATATAAATTCTATTTTCTATTTCCTGATCATATATTATTTTATTCGTGATTGTCCACATTTTGTTTATAACTTATCTTCAGCTAGTTTTTTTTTCAGGTTTGTCAAGTACAGGTAATTGAGAAAGAGAGAAAAATACTTTCACTCGGTGTATTATTTTTTTCATTACAAGTTTTTTTTGCATATTTTATTTTCTATTTAAGCTCGATTAAATGGTTTTGCGGTTTTCAAGAAATTATTATTTCACGTGATAAAAAAAAGGGGGCCAATCTTTTGAATCAATCATAGAAAACTTTCTAAAGATCTTTTTTCTGTATGTAATAAATTGATTATCCATAGATATTAATGAATGCATTTTTATTTAATAAATTTGACAATCTGAAATTAACTAATTAAAATATGCTATAAAGATTAATTTTATAGCGAATAATCTTCGAAAAATCATTTTTTTTTTACAAATAACCAAAAGAATCGTTTAATTCTAACAATAAAAAGAGTTTATTTTTGCTGGTGGATCAAGAGGCCATACAAATGGTCGGAAATTTAGATTAAATAAAAGTAGAAGAAATTCGATGGCTGAGTGGTAATTATCAGGATTAGGTAGATGTAGGCAGCCAGCAAATAATAAAAAAACTTTATTTAATTAAGGTCGACGTTTCGGGATCAAATCGATCCCATCTTCAGGACGATAAACTGTTAATGTTGCTTAGATTGATGCATTTCGGTTCATACAAAAAAAAAATGAATACATTTGCATATACCATTAGATGTAGGCTATATGAGAATTGCAGTAGGTGCATGGGCTGTATTTTTTTTTCCAGTCTTTCAATCTTGGCCAGTGCTGTCGTTTCGTGCCCATTTGCCACAAAATAAAAATACAGCCCATACACCTACTGCAATTCTCATATACATCTAATGCAAATTTATTAATTTATTTTTGTATGAACCGAAATGCATCTATCTAAGCAACATTAACAGTTTATCATCCTGAAGATGGGATCGATTTGATCCCGAAACGTCGACCTTAATTAAATAAAGTTTTTTTATTATTTGCTGGCTGCCTACATCTACCTAATCCTATAGATTAAATAAATAATTTTTTTTGTAAATTAGTAAAAAGAAAATTCTAAGCCCAGATCTATATCACTTTGTAAAATTTAAGTATTATTAAGAGATACCCGTATATATTTTATAAAAATTTGTTTGAGCTGATGTCATAGAAGGAAAAGTGACTGCAGATGAGGACTCTGTGGCGATGGAGAGGAAAGAAAGGGAAAAGGTAAAAGGTAAAAAAAAGTGAAATCCAATCTTGACTTTCTGGTTGGATTTCATGGTCTATTAGAGAGACAAGTATCAAATATTTATGATTTTATTCAAAATATTTATGAAATGATTAAGTGTAGAGGATAATTTAAGACAGGCCTCTATGGCTAAATGTCAGTACCTAATGATATAAATTTAAGTGACTAATCAAAATGGTTACAATAATAAATTAAATGTCAAAAAAATTTACTTCTAAAAAGGGTTATTTTAAAATATTAATGAAATAAATGCCAACAGGACCAATATTCAGGATTTAGACCTTCAAAGTCATTGTTGTAACACATATGGGTCGTTTTGATAACTTACCTACCCCAACATTAAAATAGCCTCCCTATGGGGAAATACATGGTGTTTGTCCTTCAGCATTAAAATAGCTGAAGGACAAACACCATGTATTTCCCCATAGGGAGGCTATTTTAATGTTGGGGTAGGTAAGTTATCAAAACGACTCATTAGTTTTTTGGTATCCAAATGGCTTAAATAAAATCATCAGGCTGCCTGGGATCCGAGCCCTCGACCCTTGGTATACAAGTAGGACCAACTACGCCAAGTCCGGGGGCCACATATTAGTTCTAAATAATTTAACGATTATACTTGTGCCAGCTGGCATAGAAATTAATCGAGTTATGTTGGTAGTTATTTTAAAAGTGGTTTCAATAAAAAACTATTTCAAACAATATAAAAACTATATTTTTCTGTTTAGACTCCATAGACACCAAATAAATTTTAAGATTCTATACCGGGGGTCGCGGTTTCGAGTCCCAGGCATTGGATACCAAATGGCTTAAATAAATATGCCTGGACCCCAAATATAGGCCTATTTATTAATTAAATACGAGTATCGTTTAAGTCTTAAATGGTTTGAGTTGCAAAGAAGACTTGTGTATTTGTGTGTGTGTGTGTGTGTGTGCTAGGAAAAAAGTGTGAGTGTTTAAAAAAAATAAAATTTTGAGCCTAATATACGATATCTGACAGAGCTGGTGTCGGCAAAAAGGAATTATGTATTAATTTTTGAGCATTTGGCTTTTAAAGTTTTAAATATTACGAGAAAATATAGTATAATATTATAATAACACTGAGGAGCTCATCATAGCACATCTTGGGAGTGCATGAATGAATGATTTCTAGGAGATATCAGAACAAAGGCTAACTTCTATTATTCTAGGCTCATCTTCCCTACTAAAATAAGGTCTTACGATCGAACACCATGCATCTCTTTGTCTATCCAATCCCTAAGGGTCCGCGGACGACGTCTTAAAGGTTCCCGAAATGTCACTGAGAAATTAAATTATTTTGTATTTTACTTATTCTAATATAGTTCCCGGGTAAATTCAGCTTAACTAGTAACTCAAATTATTATATTTGTAATATTCTAATCTACAATTTAAGAATTTAAGGAGTCCTTGTCACTATAGCAACCGATGAGGGGGCCCTTGAAAAAATTTGGTTGGGAATCACTGATCTAATCTATTGAAATGTTGCTTCAGAAAAAAGAAATTAAAGGCATCAAAAAGTAAGTTATAATAATATTTTTTGAATTTTAAGTTTAATTTAAAGAAGAATGAGCTATTTATATGATTAATACGGTATATTATAATAATCCCGGTTGAATATGTCAGAGAGTCGATTCCCATTTTTATCAATTAAATCAGCCATTTTAATTTTTCTTTTTTGGAACACTTGTGTTTATCAAAGGAAAGTTTCATAAATAAACTAATAAAATCTGAATCATTATATAATTTTAGATTTTGTTAATTTTGAAATATTAATAAAAATTAAATAAAGCACACCTTTTCCTGTTTCCTATTACATTCCGAATAAGAGAGGCAAGCAATGGTTAAAGAGGCGTGAAATAGCCGTTTAATTAAAGGCAAGAAAATATTCATTTGGTAATATCCCATGAGAAAAAGAAAGAGATGCATCATACTATTTATTTACTAATTCTTTAAAGATATTTTTAAAATTTTTAATACCAAAATATTTTGGCATCATTTCAAGGAATTTTCTTCTTTTTGACAGATGATTGTTTAATTAATGTGCTTAGAACAACTAAGATGGCCATTTTATAATGAAATTTCAATTAGGCACATAATCTATTCTTGTTAGGGTCGGGTTAATGAAGACCTCAAAAAAATTCCCTAGAGGTGAGTGAAGGTTAATTTTTATTAGAGAAATTTTTAATATTTTCTTTGTTTTTGTTTAAAGGACACACAGTTTGAGAGACCCTGGATTAATCCGAAAACAATAGTTTTTTTTTTTTTTTTTTTTTTTTTAATAAATAAAACAGCAACAGCAAATATGTTTAATCTTCAAACTAATAGGTGGGTTTAGGAAAGTGTGAAGGTCCTGAAGCATCAAAGGTGATAATAAAAAAAAAATACAATCAGTGCCAAAGTCGTAAAAATTGCATAAAATGAATAAATTTAAGAACAAAACTTTTAATTGAATGATAAATGATAATGCTTGAATTGGAGGTATTTTTAGGCCAAATTTATTTCACTATGTAGTCGACGTTTCAGGAGTCTAAACGCCTCCCTTTATAAGGATTAATGTGATACCAACCAGCGAACGAATTTGGACTGTCGATTTCATTCTCATTAGAAGAAACCAGGGGGGGGGGGGGTGTTAATTTATTAATAATCCCATTAGTCCTGATGAAGGGAGGCGTTTAGACTCCCGAAACGTCAACTACATAGTGAAATAAATTTGGCCTGAAAATACCTCCAATTCAAGCGATATCATTTATCATTCAACTATCTACACCAGGCTTTCCCAATCTTCATATCAAAACTTTTAAATGAAATACAAAAACTTAATTCAAATTTTGAAAATAAAATTGTGTTCTAGTTACAAATATATTGTCACAAAGTGCATTATTTTATTTTTCCAATATAAAATTTATGAAGAAGATGAAAAAGCGTTCAAAACATATTTCACGAAATAACCGATCTTTTATTGATTTTAGATGAGTCAACTTCCTACATTATTAAAATATTTCTCTCAATATGATCCATATATAAATGGCCTATCAAGATAATGTTTATAAAGACATCTTTCTAAAAAAGCGTTTATAAAAATCGTCTCTTATAGAATATTTTTAATAATAATTGATCCTAAGACATTTTTACGTTTTTCCAAATTAGAAAAGTTTCTATTTTGATTTAAAAATGCTTTTTTTATATCAATACTACAATCTCGGAAGAGTGTAAATAATAATTTATTTATAATCAAATGAGAAGTTGCTGTTGATGTTAAAAGTTGGGAAAGAGTAGTACAGGAGCAGCAAAGAAAATAAAGCCTTTGAATGCCAAATGCCGAAGAAGACGTTTAAAAAAATTTTTGTCCATTCTCGGTCCTTGTAGGCTTATTTTTAAGCTTTCAAGGACTGAGGATGGACGAATAAATTTTGTTCTAAACGTCTCCTTCGGCATTTGGCATACAAAGGCTTTATTTTCTTTGCTGCTCCTGTACTTGTTCTTTCCCAACTTATAATAATTTAGTTAAATAATTTCGATTAAATCTCGAAACATTTTTAAATTATTGGCCTAAAGGACTATTTTCCCAGGGAATGGGAGAATGAATGAGATTTTTTTTCGAACACGATTGTACAATAAATTACTAAACCATAAAGCGACAATAAACATGGCGGAGTTGTTTGGAACACTTATTTGAATGATCTTAATTGGGTCAACGTTTCTTTCACTCCTTAAAGGGATAAATTAAACAAAAAATACACAACAACCACATTATATATTTAAGAACAGGTTAATTGAATTTAAACGTTAGGGAGAGATGTGGGAATACGATTTGAAAAGGTCTAACGACAATATGTTATTTCACTATTGAAAATTAATTAGAATAACTTTTTATAAATGCTTTGGAAACACTAAAGGGTAACAAAACAGTTATAAATGTGATTATTAAGCTTTTCTATGATTTTATATAAAAATAAAATAAATAAAAAGAAATTTTTTTTTTTAGTTTCCAATCAAATAATTTTTATAAAAACCTCAGTTCAAGTAATTGGTCTGATCATAACAATTATAAAAATCATTTTATCCAATGGGGTTAATCTAAAAAAAATATCAGAATGTATTAAAAAAAAAAAATTAAATGAATTGGTGGGGGGAGATGAATTTAATCCTCATTTTTATTTAATTTTCCTCATCAACTTTTTAGGGGATTATTTGTAAATACTGTGTGTTAATTAAATTTTACAAGATTTGAATTTTATAGCTGGATTAACATTAATGTGTAAAGAAAAGAATAGACACCTAAATATATTAATATTTCATTTATTAGGCTCTCTATGCTTTTCGGTCTTTGTTAAGACCATCCTCAGAGCTTGAGGGCTGTTCACTATATTTATGATTGAATATTTGATTGTATGGCTATATTGACAGCCCTCAAGCTCTGAGGATGGTCTTAACCAAGACCGAAAAGCAAAAGAGGGCCTAATAAATGAAATATATTTAGCTGCCATTCTTTTCTTTACACGTTAATTAAATTATATTGTAACGATGGCAACATGGGTACGTTTCACACGCTGGTTTTTCGGCGCCACCCACCCGAGTAGCTTCATTTATTATTATAACTATAATCCCCTCACCCTTCACCAATCCTAATAATTATTGTTATTTGCGGCTGTTTCCCCCCCTACTTCAAATCATCTCTCTAAGAAAAAAAAGAACAAGATGGGACTTCAATTATTTTGTATTTTTTATGTGAGAAGGCATATTTTAAGATTAAAATGAACTAAACCATTTGGAAATATCAAGAATCTAAAAATTATTATATGAATATTATTAAACCTCCAATACAGATGTTCCGTCCAATTACATGGATTAATTAGTTTACAATAAAATATTAAATAAATCATTTAAACGACAAAAAATTGCCAATGTGTAGTTTAATATGTCATGTTTATAAATTTCGAAAGGTGCTTGAATGATTTTTTTATTATTTAGAATAACTGATGTTTTTTTTTTTAAATTAAGAAAAATGTAGTGAGTTAATTATATTTCATGACTTGTTTTAATATTTTTAATATAATAATTTAGGCTCACTGTTTAATAAAACCAAGACTTCTATTCCGCAACCTGAATTTTACGCGACATCAGCTTTTTTTTTTTTTTTTTTTTTTTTTTACCCCCCCTCCCCCCCCCCACCCCCACCCCCACACACCCACCCTCCTCCCCCCCAAACTACCTTTTAAAAAACTTTTTTTTGAAAAAAACCCGGGGCACCCCCCCCGGTTGGGAGGGGCCAACCCCCCCCCCCCCCCCCGTGGGCGCGCGTCATATTAAACATCACATCAATGTTTATTCTCCTGGTTTTATCTTATCTTCTAATTTTGAACTTAAAAATTTATTGTTTCTTAGTTTGAATTTTTATTAATAGAAATAAAAGTAAATAAAAAGGAATTACGTTCAAATTTTATCATATCGTCCTAAATCTCATTACAAAGGGGGCTTTCTCTAACGAAGAAACGTTTCGATCGCACGACGCGACTGTCTCACTATTAAATAGAAACAATGCACACTCAACAATTTTCAAGAGACTTGAAGTAGGTGAAACGTCGAAAATAAAAATATTTCATCTTTCCTAGTTGCCTATTTTTTACCTTCCTAATTACTTTATATAGACATTTTAGCCAAATGGACCCTTAAATGCATTTTATTTATAAATTCAATTTAAACTATAAATTACAAAAATACAAATTCTATATAGAACTCGCTAGCCCCTCTTCTTATCGCCTAAAAAACATTTTGGCTACCATTTTATTAATATAAATACAGTAGCGTAACTAGGTGGGGGCGAAGGCCCCCCCCCCCCCCGACTCAGGTGCATCAAGCCTTTGGCCCCCCTCGATACCGACTAGGGCATCTACTAAGATATAGTCCAGGGACGGTGATTTTATCATATTCTTTCCATAGATGGTCCAAAAATATTGATAGTTTTCTTTTAAATTAGATTACAACTTAAAAAACGGGCCCCTAGTTGAACTTCGCCCCCTCAGCCCTCAAAGGCTAGTTACGCCGATGTATAAATACATTAATAATTACTGGGTCATGTTTTATTTTAATGTAAATTTTTAAAATGGAAAAATGATTTTTATAGAGTTTCTTAAGATTTTATTGTGATAAGTGAGAAAACTTTTATAGAATTATTCACTTGTGGATAAAAAAAGACTAAAAAATTATTTAATTCAAATCTATAAATTCATATTCTATGATGAAATAAAAATTTACATTCGCCCTTTAAATTTTTATTTATATAACTATTGATTTGGAATTTCGGGGGGGGGGGGGGGGGGGAGGAAATTAATTAGTAGTATCGTAGCACCACTATATTAAAATTTATTAACCTTTTTCAAAATAAAAATTTTATCATTAAAAAGAAAATAAATCAAATATTAATTAATAACCAATGTTTGCATTTCAATTTATAATCCTCAGTAATGATTTCAAATAAATTATTATGGATCAATTAGGCATGACATGATCACTATAAAATTTTCCTAAAGAACCTATCAATATACTGTATATGACAAGTAGCCAAATTATTAAGGATTTTTTTAATCATTTATTTTTTATTCTCAAATGTTTTGAGAAAGGACATTTGCAGAAAAAATAACAAAACATCTTTTAAAGGAAAAATTCATTTTGGCCCCTTCCATTCAAACACAAAAAAAAAAAAAAATATTCATTTTTAATTTAAACTTTTATATTTACTGAGCAATTTTATTCATCTTTATTTTTGTTTTGACAAGTGAGATCTTCTATCCTGGCCCTTATTGTGGGGTCGGCGGGTTTTGACAAGTGAGATATTGAGAAAAAAATTATTAGCTATTTATTTCAAACGTAAGTCTATTTTTGGTGAAATCTCTCATTCAAAGATAAATAATCATATGTATTTTGTTAAGCCATTCAGACGTTAAAGTGGGTAATTCCAGAAATCGGAAACATTCAATTTTTCTTTATAAATAAAAAAAAAAAAAAAAATATTAATAAAATTATCTCAATTTACAACACGATTCCAAAAATGAACAAACATAAATCTGTAAAATGTAATTTGGTCCATCAAATAAATTAATTTTAAATATTTTTTAAAAAATCACAAAAAAACAAATTCAAAAATTAGATATATTTGATTAGACTCTACCACTTTGGTTTTTGAATGGTAAAGTTGTCAGAAAATGCCAAATTCATTGAAAAACAAATGAAAGTGAGTTGCTTATTTACATAATTTATGTATTTTTTTAGTGTGTGTGTGTGTGTGTGTGGGTATAGTAATTAATAAAATTTTTGACATAAATGCTGAAGGCTTACCGGCAAAGTTGAGCCATCCTTCAACCCGGCACGGGTACACGATGGAGCCAAGACGTCGGGTCATCTCGTCACTTTTTATCTACACTCAGACACTCACAGAAGCATTGTAATCACAAATAATCACTGGCACTAGTAAAGAATCAATGCACTGATCGTAGCCACTGAACCGTTTGTTTACCGTCACATGTTTAGCGAGACATCAACGTATAGATGTAACCAACACAAGGCACGCGGCGCCAACTGAACTCTCCTGGATGTTTTTGCTCACAGGAGGATGTTTCTCCAAACAGCCACTAGACGTCAGCACTTGGTCGCGTAGAAAATAACCCATCTAAAAATAAATAATCAAATCAATTCTTAAACTTTTTTTTTTATTATTTCCTGAAAAGCCAATTTTAATGGTGGGGTTGCTATAATAATATAAAGAAATCTACTATATGGATATTTTATTAATATATAAATATATCTAAATAAAAAATGTTAAATTAATTTAAAATAATTCGGAATATTTGAATAAATGCATAAAGAAATCAAGGATTTGACCAGCAAGGGTGGGAAGATAATAATATAACAATGGAGTAGTTAGAGGTGCAATTCGCCCAGGAGATCAATTTTAACTTACAATACTTAAAAAAAAGTTTAGTTAGGTAGATACAAACTCAGAAGCCGAGACACTCAGGGCCGCCGACAGGGAGGCCAGGAGGGGGGGGGGGGAATCGGAGCCCATGGATTCTGACTCAAGAGGCGTAATTTGGAGGAGGCAGGGGGGAGAGGCATTTGCCTCCCCCAGCCCTCTAAGGGCTCAGATCTTTTTTAAATTTTATATTATTCAAATAAAATATTTCAAATATATCTACGGGTATATAAACTATAAAAAAAATGTTAAAATTAATTAAAATTAAATATCTTTTTTAAAGGCGAAAGATATATTCGTGTTTGAAGGGAGCCCAGAGTGTTATATTAAATTAAATATCTTTTGTCCAAATTTTGAGATACCTATTTGTAAGTAAATTATAAGAAAAAAGTTTGTCCCCCTCTCCAAATAAAAAGTTGAAATGACGCCACTGTTTTGACTTCGAGTCATTGGCGTAACTAGAGAATTTGGCGGGGAGGGGGCCATGGGACCAGCTATCCTCCGGTGGGCCTGGAGAGCCCCATTTTTTCTCAATTTTTCTTGGGGCAAGGAGCTTTTTTTTGGGAGGGGGGGGGCCAGGTCTCCTCCCCGCCACCCCCCTAGTTACGCCCATGCTTCGGGCTCTGAGCTTCAACTCTAAATTCCCAATAAAAAAAATTATTTTGAAATATTTTTTTAAATTAAAATTAATTAATTAAAAATAATGACGATGCTGGTTAAACTTCAACAAACAATTTTTTTTAATATTCGGAAGCGCATATAATTGGAATTAAATTTAAACTTTTTTTTAGGGGGAAGGGAAGGGGGAAGGGGGAAGGGCGTATTGATATATAGCCCCCGGAACTCTGCTCTCAGCGGCCCTGCAGACATTATATTTAATTACGCCCAGGCCCGGCTCTACGTGTAAGCACAGGATGCGTCGCATTGGGGCGTTTCCGTATAAGGGCGCCATAATTTAAGCAAAAAAAATTTTTGAAGGCGGCAAAAATTTAGTGTCTCTAAAAAAAAGGTGAAATAATTTTCGCAGGCGGGTAAAAAAATGAAAAAATTCGTGGGGCGGAATACTTATGTTCCGCAAAAAAAAAAAAAAAAAAAAAAAAAATTGAAAGGCGGTAAAAATGTTGTTTCTTTAAAAAAAAATTTTCCGCAGAAAAATGTTTGAGTTCAGCCCCCCTCCCCCCCCCGAAAAAAATGTCTATATACGCCCCTAGTTGTAAGGCTGTTCTGCATTGGGGCGCCAAAATCCTAGAGCTGGCCCTGATTACGACCTTGGTTACACAATGGAATAATAATCTTTTTTTTTTTAATAATCACTAACCAGACTTTTGAAGAAAGATATAAATTTATAATTATTTTTTACAAAAGTCTCCTTAGATAATTTATGCATTTTACTTTCTCTTATAGTTATGAAATATATATAGAGAGAAAGTATTGTTTTTTTTTTTCAAAGGAAATATAAAAATAATCCATTGCTTATGTGTTGAATAAATGATTAAAAAAAAAAAAAAAGAATTATAAATTACTCAGAAATGGATTTTATTAGCTTTTGAATGTATATGTGAGAGAAAGAGAGAGAAAGCAATATGGTGAAGAGGCTTGTTTGTTTGATCTATTTTTGGACCCATTATTGAGGTAATAAAATATACACATATGGTTCGTTCTTTCTATATTGATTTATAAATTAAGTATATATTTTGTTAAATAAATAATCGAATAAACTCACCGTTTTAAATAAAGAACGATGGATTAATTTTCAATTAACAAAATTAATTAAACTCACTAAAAAAAAAAACGTTTCTAGGCTGATTGAACGCGACGAACTGGGAAGAGGATGGAATGCTGGGTATTCAAAGAATATAAAATATTAATAGAGACGCTTAAAAATTTTATTATTATTATTTTTATTTTAAAATTAAATTTAAATAAAGAATGAAATAATAATAATTTGAAATTTTAAATAAAAATTAGAAAACCTTATTTTAATTAATTAAATAGTAAATTTTTTTAATGCTTTATTTTAGTATTCTTTGATTTTCATATCTCGCTTTTGCTTTTTTTTATGAAATTCGATTATTAATAAAATAATATTTTTATGAATATAATTTATTAAATTTATATAATAATGCCATAATTATTAAGTAATATACTGTACATATATTTTGTAAATTTTTTGAATTTCCTCTAATTCTTTTGATTTTCCCGCTATAAATTTTGTGCAAATTTCAAACCAGTATTATTTTTTTGAATATTTATTATCTACTTAAGTAAATTTTTCTTCATGAAATTTTTATTTTAAGATTTAAATTGGTTCATCTTATAGAAAATATTATTTTTCTAAATTTAGATTTCCTTTGATAAAAGTTGTCAATTCCGATCAGATTCCGATTGTCAAAATACCTTTCAAATTGCTTCATAAAAAAAATCATCATCACTTCTTTACCAATTAATTAATTTATTTATTAATATTTTATGAGGCATATTCAATTTACTTTTGTAATGGAGATAAACGTTTCTTTTAATCGGTAATTATTTTCACATCTTTTTGTTCAATAACATCCTTACCTAAAGCACCAACTGAAAATTATATCCCCCTTCAATTCCCAAAATATGAAAAATTTATTAATTATATTTATAATTTAATCATTAGTCCATTGCACACGGTTCTCAAAACATTATTAAACCTAACACAAATATTTAAGAATCGTTCCTTTCTATACTGTCCTCTTAAGCACAAATTTTAGGACATTTTGGGACATTCTAGATAATTCACTCTGTTTTTGACCTTAAATATAAATATTTTTTGTAAAAAACATCAATTTTTTGTCTGGGAAAATTTGCTAAGCGTATTGGTTGCAAGTGACACTTACTATGCATTATTAACTGCACCTGTTGTATTTGCTTCATCTGCAGCCACAGTGAAAAAATAAATGCTTTTTATGTTAATACAAGTGTTTTAAAATAGAGGGAAAAATGGGAAAAATTAGAAATGAAGGGAACATGGTACTATCATATTGTTCTTAAACTAAAAATTAAAATCTTAACACTCATTTTCTCCATTTCCCTCTAATCCCTATTTGTTCTTAGAAGTTCAGTATATTTTTAATAATTTTAAAATTTCACATTTTTATATTTACAGATCTAATAATTGTTTATCTACAATAAGAATCTACAATTTTCTTGAAAATAAGTTTTTGTAAAAACATCATCAGAAATACTTTTTTATTTGAATTTTTAAAGAACTTTTCGAAACAAGATGAAGATTATCTAGAAGACAATAACAACAGGCCCTTTACAACTTACTTAACATCTAAGATATAGAAGAGTGAATTTAGAAAAAAATGACAAAATCGATTGCATAGAGAAAATTATTAAACTCAATGCAGAATGGGAAAGCAAAATAAAATAAAGGATACAGACAGGATCATAGGCTAGGTGAGGTGAGACCTAATTTACTAAGGCAAACTATTCTTTCTTTGGAATATTTTGTTTCATTTTGAAATTGTTTAAAATATTTTTAAGCATCATATGTATGTAATAAAATTTGAAGGATATTTTTACAAGAAGTTTATACGTCTGAAATTTTTATTATAATTGAGAGATAAGCCAAATTGGAATGCTCGAGGTTCAATAGAACTCTCAGGATAAGACGTTTCGGCCTGAATTTATTTGGTCATCTTCACTTATTGGAAATTATACACATATTACGGTAGGATTTGACCCCCAACCTCCTCTGGTTGCGCCAATGCTATAAGACATTTTGAAAGCAGTAGAAAGACTTTAGAGGGGAAGGAAAAATAAAGATTATTGTCAACATGGTCAAATAAATAATCTGGTCAAATTTGCTTTCTTTTAATATATACTGTATATTTAAAAACTATTATATATATATATTCTAAAATTGGTTTTTAATTTAACAAGCCTTTTATATATTTTATATATACATGTATATATTATATTTAATAATATTGTTACTACAAAAATTATCAAGTTTACAAGAAAAACACACAAAATCGTGGCCATATATTATTTTTTCTGAGCACTTAAAAATAATATCATAGTTGTGAATCAATTAATATATATATATAATGAACATGAGTAGCTGTGGATGAGTTTCATTTAAGATTATTTTTAAGAAACACTAAACCATTCAGATTGTGATTTGTCCAGTTAAACTAATACCTATATTCAATCATCGTGTTCATTTAAAAATTTGTTTCCACTCCAATTTGGAGCATTCATTCAATCATAAGAGTAATAATCTGTCCTAAGTATAGTTACAGAGTATGTCTATATTGAATCAAGGCTCAACCATGGTTGGATCATCGTGTCTTGAAAACAGACAATTTGTCGAAATGAACATGGAACATGAACAGGATGAACAAAAGATAGGTTGACTCTGAACGTCTCATGTGAATGCTATAGTGTTTTCCTTTAAAATTCTCATGGTTGAGACTGCTGTAATCCGGCCCAGGCCCACCTACCAAAAATTTCAAAATATTCTTATCTAGAGAAATTGCTATTGCATAGCCTAAATATTTATGTAATTATTTCAAAAAAAATATTTTGGTTTCACTATTTTTTATCACTCGTGTAAAAAAATAAAAAAATAGTAGGCTAGTATCTTCCATATCAAAAATAATTTATTAATTTTATTCAATTTTTTTTATTTTTTAATATTTAGAAAAAATGCATTATTTCTGATTGTACTGATTACTAAAATAATTTGTACGAAATTGTGACAGAATCTACATTTTTCTATTAGCATGGAGTGATGTGAATATCAGCCAAATTGGAATGCTCGAGGTTCAATAAAACTCTCAGAATAAGACGTTTCGGCCTGAATTTATTTGACCATCTTCAGTTATTGGGAATTATACACATATTGCAAAGCGCTCATGTGATTGAGCCAGGATTTGTCAATAATAAAAATAATTTGCTTCATACAAAATTATATCGTTTCTGCGCCCAAGTTCAGAGATGATTCTATGAAATTTTATTATTGACAAATCCTTGTTCAATCACATGTGCGCTTTGTGATATGTGTAAAATTACCAATAACTGAAGATGGCCAAATAAATTAATGCCAAATCGTCTTATTCTGAGAGTTTAATTGAACCTCAAGCATTCCAATTTGGCTAATATCTCCATCCCACTATTATAAAATAACTAAATCTTCATAGCTTTTTGAGACTAAGTCACCACAGAAAAAAATAAACCACAAGGCGCACCGGCAAGCATCCAATACTTAATTAACTTCTTAATTCCGTGAACATTTACTTCTTTAAACTGGAATTAAATAGACCTATTTATATAAGTACATTGAGGGACAATATTAAGCCCCACCCGTTCTTTTTCTACTTGTGATTATTTCATTGTTTTTAAAAAAATGTTATAAAATTTATATTTTTTAATGGAAACTTTCATGGTTTAAACCTAGAAAATTTCCATTAAAGATTTTCATTTTCTTTTAATCAATAAAATAATCAGAAGTAGAAAACACATAGGTGGGACTTAATATTGTCCATCACTGTACTTCTAGAGTTTTAGTTAAACATTTAATTTGGATGCATTGACAATATTTTCCATGAGTCTTTCTTAATATTAAATACTCAAAACTTATTGCTTAAAAAATTACTTTGGTTACATTGTTCTTCTGGTTATTTGTATTCAAGTACACAGAATTATAATCATTTTCAAAAATTTAAATCTCAGCATGATAATAAGATCATTCTTTTTGGTCTGGTGCTCTTTGAACCATATATACGTGGTAAGCACTTTTTATAAAGATATTTTCTTCAAAGTGAAGAAGGAGGCTTGGTCTTTCATAATTAACAAATTTATTTAAACCATTTTATAAATAAAAATATTGTTTTTTCCTTAGGGGTCAAAATGAAACAGCCAAAAGAGCAGTCATGATTTTTGCGAATCGCTTGAATGGAATACTCTGTTTGGACGTTAAATAGTGTCTGCTTAATTTTCAAATTTTGTGACTTCTGTGTATAAACAAATAATTTAAAAATGACATGGTAATTACAAAAGCTTTAATTACATTTGTAATCTTTTTTTTACATTTACACCCATATTGATTAAATAAAAATATATTCAAAATATTTTTTTTCGTGCTTTTTTTATTTCCATATTACTGATTTATATGGAAATAAAAAGTCCGAAGAAAAATACGATTTATTTTTCTCAAAAAAATGTATATATATTTCGATATTAATAAAAACTAATTATTCTATAGGAACATAAATATATTTTCCTAAGTTATGGACGCAAAAACTTTCAAAATAAAAATGGAAAATTTTATATCAAGTTTAAAATAATACGATTATGTTTTTATGAAAAGAATATGATTAGATTATTGATTAATATAAATATTACATATAAAGATGGTTTGTCATATGAATAATTAAAAGAAATGGATTTTTTGTTTCAGTTATTTGAATAATTCACCATCATCTGAATTAATTAAAATAAAAAATTCATAATATTGAAATTATGAACGCATGGGATCTAGACTAATTTTAAAATGAGGCGATATGGTCCGCGAAAAATCACAAGACGTTTTAATGTCAAGAATTAACACCTGTAAAGTGTGAATATACCAAAATACACAATACATACAACAAGCTATTAAAAGAACCTATGAACTAAAAAATACCCTAATCTAGTCTAAACCTTTATTTTGCTCCTTCTCTAACAGAGGAGGGAGTATAAGTATTTTTAAAAAAGTCAGTGATAAACAAACATGTTTTATATTTTTTTTACTTTTCCCCGATTATAAATTTTTTAATTTCTACATTATAAGCATCTATCACAATCAAGCGATCCGATCTGTTACCGAATCACTTTCTGGCTAAGGAAATATTTGCACCTTAGGATTGCTATTTTAATTATTTTATAAAATTGCAATCAAATTTTATATAAAAAAAATGCAGGGATGGAATATAATTATGACCAATTGTGTATAATTTTAATATACTGTATATTTTTGTTGATGAATGTTGAAATTAAACCTTGTTATCTTAAATTCATCTATTTCTTAATTTCCAAACCCTAAATAAAAGAACATCTTTTTTCTTCATTTATATATTTTTTAAAAAGGGCGTTACGATGTCCATTGGTAATGGGAATATAATTGTGGAATTCTTCTCGGCTGAGATGGTATTCAAAGTTTGCAAATAACGTAACTGAAACAAATAAAATTGAGATATTACTTAATAGGTTTGTAATTATTATTTATTTTGTGTAAAATAAAGAATAGGTTTTTCTTGATTTGTTTGTAATTGCCCCTCGGGCCTTGGTGTAGGGGTTACCGTGTTGGCCTTCTGTACCAAGGGTCGCGGGTTCACATCCCGTCTCATGTCACTATTTTAATTTAATTGGTCATCAATAAATTGAAATAAATAGAGACGGGGTCTAAATGGCCCCCGTTGCCGAAAAAGACCTTAAATTTAAAAAAAAAAATTCACGGGCATATTTAAAAATGGGAGGGGGGGGGGCACCGGGGGCACGCCTGGTTTTTTATTCCTTGGAGAATTTTAATTATTTTCTAAAATTTCAATCAAATTTAATACATATTTTTATGTAGAAATTGCAATTAATTAGATTTGATTAAAAACCAAAGAAAAATAATATAAATTGTCATTCAGTTAATAATCACATTTGAAAAAATATATTAAAATGTTTATTTAAATATAAATGAGAATAAAAATAATTAAAAGGTAAAAGTAAATATATAATAGAGTAGAATTTCTAATAAAAAAAAATACGCCCGAACAGGGACTCGAACCCTGGACCCTTAGATTAAAAGTCTAATGCTCTACCGACTGAGCTATCCAGGCGTCTGATTAAATTGAGTCAACTAAGCCTCTTATAAATGCACTCATGCGTATATTGAATTTATCATAATTATATATTGAATTTGTGAATAGAATTGATATTAAATTGAAAATCAATTTAAATTAAAATAAAGGGTTAATTTTCCCTATAGGACGCCAAGCCTCCCAGACAGCGCTGGCTTTCACTTCACTAGTTCACTCGCATGACATTAGCTCTACCATCATGATTCTTTCGTTCTTTTCATTTGCGCGCGCTATTTGTTTTGTCACTAGCGTGGTTTCGGTTGGTCTTTCTTCGGTCAAAAACCATTCGGTAGCCCTTAAAAATAAATTTGCGAGACCTTCGGGCCATGTCACAATTAGAAACGTTTTGACACCTCCCCCCTAACGCGTTACGTAAAATAAATGTAGAACTTCATAGCATTGGCATATTTAATTACAGTGCTACTAACAGATAGTTTGGCTCTGTAAAGAATGTCCTATACTTAATTACATATAAGACCGTGGAATATGATTGTTAAGGGATGGAAAAGGGTCATCCAGAGCATCACCCCTGAGAAGTTTTAAATAAATACGCTCTTTGCAGTGGCAAATCCAGAGGTGTTTCTCGGGGGGGGGGGGGGGTAATCTGGAGTGACTGGTCGCACAGCACACATTTTTTTCTTAATTTCGGTAATTTAAAGGCGCATTCTGTACTTGTTTGGCAGAATATAAATAGAAATCAAATTTTTAAGTATTAATTTTTTAAATTTTACATTAAAAATACATTTTTTTTTAAAGTATTTTTTTCAAATCTCAGGGGGTAATTACCCCCTTTACCCCCCCCCCTGTATCCGCCCTTGGCTCTTTGTAATTGCTAACAGTCATCCCGTTTTCACTCTTTAAATGAATGCCATTGAAAAATATTTTAATAACCCTCCCCCTCCCTCCCACCTTCCAAAATCTTTTGCCCCCCCCCCTGAAAAAATCCTGGCTACGGTACTGGGCACACTAGTATTTACTTAATCAAAAAACACATACACACAGTCTTTTCGGCAACAGGCCATATAAGACCGATAACCGTTATTATGAATATATCAATGATATATTATATCATATATAGGCCTATCTTTATTGGGGTCCAGGCATTCTTATTTAAGCCATTTGGTATCCAAATCCTGGAATTTAAACCAACC
This sequence comes from Euborellia annulipes, assembly GCA_023213315.1. Lineage (NCBI taxonomy): Eukaryota > Metazoa > Arthropoda > Insecta > Dermaptera > Anisolabididae > Euborellia > Euborellia annulipes. The sequence continues at coordinate 131,918 of JAKCPI010004951.1, read as the reverse complement.
ATCGTGGCCTAGAGCGCTAAGTTTGTCTTATAGCCAAGTGAGGCGCCACTAATCAAAGACCCCTTGTAGTTATATACAATAACTTACCCAGCAGGCTATAAGTTTGCCTATTTAATAGGAAAATTTTGATATTTGTTCATCACTTAACTCTCAGTTTCCTTTGGAGACAGTAGTTATAAACGATTCCTTTGTTTGATTAGGAATCCCAACAGTTGGGCCGGGAATAGGAATGAGAAGTTTTAAGAAGAGAGTCTATGAATTTAAGGTGGATGGAAGAGGATTTCCTCTTCACTAAATACACCACTGTTTTGATAGTTCAAGAATACAAAAAAAAAAACATTAATTTTTAATTACCTGAAGAGCAGCTGGGCTCTCAGCCATAACGTCACTAGCTTCTTTTAGAGCTCTGCTTGCTTTCATCTCCCCCTCCGCAGCTATCACTTTAGCTCTGGCCTCTCGAGCTGCCTCAGCTTCAGCTGCCATAGCTCGTTGTAATTGGGTTGGTAATCGGACGTCTTTTCTATAATCAGAGAGTTTAAAGATATAAAAATAAAAAATGAAACGACCAAATTATATTTGATATATATTACGAAGTTATCTAATTAGGCCTTATTTCGAATGAAATTTAAAAAACAGTATTTATATTTTTAATAAATAATTATTACAAATGTGGTCTATAATTAAAAACTCCCATAATAATAATAACACAAACCACAAAAGCTTTAATAAAATAAATTTAAAAAATATTATCCGTGGCGTAACGCTGGGCCCCCCGCAACCATTTTTTCACCACGGGCGTATATAAGGGCCCCCAAAATTTTTCAAATCCATATACATACAGTATATAAGGCTAATTTCTAAATTTTTGTTTGAAAAAGTGTGTCGCATAAATAAAAGCAATAAAAAAAAAAAATTAAATATATTAAATTTAAGTATTTTTTTAATAAAAGTTTTCACTTAGAGAGGGCCCGGGCCTCTCGGGGCTCAGGTCGATAAAAAAAAATTTGTCTTTGGGAGGGTCCGTGCGAAAGAGCAACAGTCATCAGAATCGTTGCAGTTAAGCAATGCCAAGCGCGGGGAAAGCTCGGAATTGGTGACCCCGAGCAATCAGAGTGTGGAACGTCCTCCCGGTAGCCATCGGTATAATGTAATTTCAAATTTATATAATAAATAATTCACTTTAATAAAGTCATTCCTCTAAATGGCCTCATTAGCCGAAAAGGGTTTAAAAAAAAGATACAGTGGAGGGCCTTAAAAAAAAGGAAGCGAAATATTTAAAGTTGAGAGGGAGTTGGTCCCTTCACCCCAAAAACACACCTTCATTAGATACTTAATATGTATGAAAATATATAGCATTTTATAAATATTTTAGATATTAATTCAGCCTGTTTATGACGAATCTAAATATAATTATAAAAATGTAGTTTGTTAAGTAAAATATGGCCTTAAACATTTGATTACAATTGATTGTTTTTGTTTTAATCAATTTCTTTCCTAGCACTTCAGAAAAAGATAGTATCAATGATCATTATATTCCGTATTTAAACATGCCATTGAATATATCAATACTATCATTAGTTAAATCTTACATTTCAACCCTTTCGACCTTAACTCCCCAGGGTTCCGTTGCATCGTCCAGGGTTTTCTGCATGGTTATGGCGATCGCCTCTCTTTCACTTAGAATTTCACTTAAATTACGAGTTCCAAGGACATTACGTAGAGTAGTCGCAGCCAACAAACGAGTAGAATGGCTAGAAATAATAATGATAATATTAAAAACTTACAAAAAAAAATAACTAGGCTACAAGTAGTGTTTAAAACTTAATAGTCTTGGAAGGCAAATCTCTATTAATAATAAAAATTAATATATCAAGGTTAATATATCATATCTATTTTTTTTCTTTTACCTGTAATCTTCTACATTATTTGTTGCCATGGTGGGGCTGTTAACCCGATAGAAAACTACAGCATCCACATTAACTGTAACTGAATCCCTGGACAGCACCTATAAAAAAAAGAAAAATTAAATTTGAGGATTGCGGTGTGGGTTTCAAGTGAAACATTTTGAACTAAGGTTGTATTTATGTGAGATTCACGGGGGTACATGGGCGTAGACCTTTGCCCTCCCTGGCTTGTCCTAAAAAAAAAAAACAAATATATATTTTCCCATTGAGAATTTTTTTTTAACGCCCCAATCCACTATATTAATTTAATTTTTTTTTTATTTAAGTAAATAATTAATAATCTATGAAAATATTAATTGCAAACCCTCCCCCCTCTCGCTCTAACGAGGGGTTGCCCCCCCCTAACAAGATGTCTGGCTACGCCCATGCGAGGGTATACCCTCGTGAAACTCCCATAAATATAGTATAATAATATAATATAATAAATATAACCTTAGCTTAAAAAGAAAAATCTTTATATCTAGTTTGATAGATAATAGAGGTTATAAAACGGACCTCTTGTGGAGGCACTTCGAATGCGACCGTTCTTAGGTCGACTTTGCAGTAAGTGTCGACGCATGGGAGAACGAAGAAGATACCAGGACCTCTGGCTCCTTGGCGAACTCTACCCAAACGAAAGATCACAGTACGTTCATACTCTTGGACGACCTGTCAACAACGCAAAGAGAAAAAAGAATGATGATTCTGGCATAGAAAATTTTGTAGTATGCAAAATATTTAAGAAAACAATTTTTATTCCAAAGAAGTAAGTTTTAACTTTGGGAAGAAAGGCGCTACCCTCCCCTCTCCTACACCAGTTTTGTTCTATTGAAATTGGAATAATTAATTAATTAATTCAAAAAAGAGCAAAATTTTGCATGAAAAAGACAGGTGACCCATCCGCTTTTGGCCCTAGGTACGCAAAAACAATGACAAATTTGGTTTTAGTGAAGAAATATAAAACAATATTCTCCGCCTGTAAATAGGCAACCAAGCTTTCTTGTCGATAACCAGTGCTATAATGGTTGACTATTTTAAGGCGTTTTTTTTTTTTTTTTTTTTTTTTTTAATCTACGATATGCCTAAGTAAATTTTTCTTTGTAAATTGGATTTCAGGGATTTTTCGGGATGTAAAAAATAATTTTAATTTTTGTATTCAATAAATATACCGGTAGGAGGAATTTAATGAACTTTGACTTTTTTATTTAAATAAAAGTATACCAAGTATTTCACAATAATTTGAAATAAAGTACGGAATAAACACATCTAATAACAAGTCGATCAGATCAGGCCGAGCGATCTACTTTAGTGGCCATTTTACTAACAAATAATAGTAACGTAAAAATGTAAATTTGTTTGTTTTGTTCTTGATCTACTTAAAAAACCAAACTAGCATTCTTAAAAATATAAATTTTAATAGCAAAGAGATTTTTAATTATTAAACTAGGAGAATTTGTATAATAAAACACTTTATAGGCTATTATTACTCGATCTAAGAAAACCAAATAAACCATTCTTTAGAAATGATTGAATAGATTTATTTAATTTCAAAACTTTTTGAAAAGTTTACTTTCTAAAGGAAAATCTAATTTTATAGTATGCATAAACTCTCATCATCAGATACATTATTTAAGAGTATAAGCAATGGAAGGCATGAGTTTATTATTTATTCTATAAATAATGGAATTAATTAATTTTAGGATAAAATCGAAAAATAGAAGTTTATGGAAGGAAATAGTATTGATTTATTTGATGATTCTTTAGATGGATATTTCGTTTATTTAACGTTCGATATTTGTGCCTCACCTTGTAACAAAAAAGTAAAGACAGTGGGAATGTGCAGATGGTTAACAGGACAGAGAACACCACGGCCAAAATCTCCACACAGGTGCATTCATTCTGTTCACCTAGGAAAAAAAAAAACAAGTTTATATTAGTTATATTTATGAACTGAGACTGTACTTATTTATTTGGAAATTGTTTGAATAATGAGTTAGTACGAATTTAGGATAATCTTAAGAACGATTAAATAATTTACAAACAATTTATCAAATTATTTATATTTAGCAGTCTGAAGCTTTGTTTGTTATGTTTGCCAAACAAACTACGTTTGAATACTGTTTTGATGGAATTTGTTTGAACGTCTGCGGTAGGCCTATTGTTTGTCCGTGGGAATGTAAAATTTGGCCAACAATATTTTAAAAAGCTCTTAAACCGGGAGGCCTGACATCAGAGAAGAGTAGTACTGAACGCACACCAATTGAGCAAAACGTTTTATCCAAGAGCAAAACGTTTTGCTCAATGTCAACGCACACCGATTGAGCAAAACGCTCAATGGCAAAACATTTTGTTCAATGATGTCGAATCATGTCCAATTGTGTTTTGCTTCCTCGGTGTGCTTTGACCCATAGAAAAGCATTGAAAAAACGTTTTGTTCGAAAACGTTTTTGCTCAATTGGTGTGCGTTCAGTTTATCAGCCACCAAGATCATTGGAGTAGAGCAACGGATAGGTGGCCTCGAGGATTCCCCGTGATGAACGCACTCATGTAAAATTAAAAAAAAAAGGCTGCCTTCATGCTAGGCGTAGGAATGGCTTCCTTTCATTTGTTATCTTTTCTCACTGACACCCATCCAGAGGCTTAATCTCTATAATTTCCAATAATCTTATAGCAATTTTGGAGGGGAAGTAAAATAAATATTTATTTTCAATAATAAATCAAGGGTAATCCTCAAGTCTAAGCATTAGATAAAAATAAATAATAGCTAACTATAAATAAGTCTAATTATATATTTTAAATCATTCCGACCTTGTCTCATTTTATAAATTATGCCATGATTTATATCATGATTAAAAACTAAAAGTTTTGAAGAATATTTGAAGTGAATGGGGAGGAACAGTCAAATAAATAAACTCTGAATTTAGGTTCTAAACACCGGATACGTTTCGGTTAAGAGCCATCTTCAGTCCTTGCTAAAAACATACATATAATATTTAAATTGAATATACATAACAAAAAATTATAAAAATTTCATATTGCTCATTTTGAGGAAAAGCAAAATAGCGGAATAAAATAGCCAATATTCTTTTATATACACCAACAAAGTAATAATGGATGAAACCGCATATAAGCCTATTTCTTAGGACCCAATTAAAGATATAGAATATTTGATAGAAATTTGCCAAAATGATGATAAATATGAAGAGAATTCTCTCATTAATAAAAATTTTCAAAATGCGAGAATATATGGACCACCCCTATAGGCCAGTGGTTCCAATTAAATATCCAAATGATAAATTATCAAAATATTTGAGAAAAATTTTGAGAAATGTAACCTATGAAGAACCTTTCAGAGTTACAAATTTTCTTGGCCAGTAAAGAGAAGTTAAAAGACATCATTATACCTGAATATCTAATTGCAGTTTCTTTTGTAATGAATCTATTTCCGTCCATACTCGATCTGATTATGGAATGTATAAGATGAATATTGGTTATATATCGAACAACACCCTACTTTTTCACGGGTTAGGTTCAAAGAGGCCTTGGATTTCTGTTTGTGAAGAAACTATTTTTAGGCTGGGCCCACACGGTTGACTTTTAGTCGAGCGATAGTTTAGTCGATGGACTAAAAATGCATTAAGTTCAATATACCCAGTAGGTGCGCACATGACAACTACAGCACTCAATTTTTAATGCATTTATGTCCATCGACTAAACTATCGCTCGACTAAAAATCGACCGTGTGTTGGACACCCTCGGGCCTTGGTGTAGTGGTTAGCGAACTGGCCATTGGTACCATTGGTCGTGGTTTCGCATCCGGTCTCATGCGACAAATAGAGACGGGGCTTAAATGGCCTTCGATACCGAAAAAGACCTTAATTAAAAAAAAAATATATTTTTTCTTTATTAATAAGAGGGTAAAAATGAGAAGTGCAGCTAAGGTTATTTCTTTATTTACCTGGTCATCTCATACTGTGTATATAAAGAGTTGTTCAACAATGTATAAAATCCACTATGAAACTTTCATAATGACTTTTAGCCAGCTCTGAGGATGATTCAAACAAGGAACCGAAACGTCAGCTTTGTGAATTAAATAAATAAAGAAATAATCTTAGCTGCATCACTCATTTCTACTCTCTTAATTTGCAATTACGCGGTTTGCCAATGGGTGGACCTTCAAGCCCTGCTGCAGTAGATATAGTCACAAAAAAAATTGTATAATTCACATACATAAGACTATTTTATTAGACTATTCTATTCATACATGATAAATTCATAAATAAAAATATAAAACAATTTTACATAATGGCCAGGTGAAATAATTATCCGATGTCTCTACTTAATAAATTGATTAATAGGTATACAAACCAAAGAACTAGACCTAAACAAAAACAAATATCAATTCAATCAAACACTATTTAGTTGCACATATGATACTGAAAAAATTAAAAAACTTCACTCTAGCGCCAAAATCAACCAACAATTTGTGGTGTTTGTACAATAATAAAGATCCTATCCCACTACGCAAGTGGTGCATAAATTGCCCGAACCCAGGGCAAACAAGAATAAGTCTCCATTTCTGCCTTACAAGTGATTGTAGGAAAAATATCAAAACCTCTGCCCTTGGAGCTCATGGTGTCGTCAATCATGGCCATATTTCGGTTTAGGTAATGTTTCGATCTTGGCTACAGAAAATAACACAAACAAAAGATTAATCCACTGAGAAATGTGATATCGTTTGGTAATTGTTCAATTAATTTTCAAAGAGATAGCAAAAATCTAAGAAGAGTATAAAACTCTATTTTTCTCCAGGATTTGAGTGAGGACCAATTGAATTTAGATATTGATACAAACCGAAATGTTATTTCATACGACTATATAGGTCTTTTTTTTAAATTTTTCAATAAAACGGTATATTATTAGTAAGCACTGAAGATGGCTAAATAAAAGAACCGAAACGTCTCCGGTGATTAGAACCTGATTTCGAGTCTATTTATTGGCTGCTCCTGCTCACATTTATCCACACTATAAATTCATCATTGCCCCTTCTTTGGGTATGTTTTGAAGAATAAATGGCACGCTATTTGGAAACGGAACAGCTAATTAACAAATAATTTAAGTTAAATAAAAAACAAAATTTTTTTTTCTTGAAATAAATAAAAACAACATAACAATCCTTTGTGACTCACTGTACTCAAAAGTGCATTCGAATCCTTCGCCCGATTCACTTTCCTTGCATTCAACCAGCATCCTCTCATTCAGACTGAGATGAGCACCGATGCCTCGGGTCTATTTTTTATCCTTTTGTTTATGCAAATGCCACCCGCCATCAAAGGGAGTAAAAGCCATAAAAAACAACGGAAATTCAGAGAGAAATGAGATTTAAATCTCGCAGAGAGAGATTTTATAACAAATGGCCTTTAGTAAATATACGCTAATTAAGAATTACTCCCCCTCCATTAAAAAAAAATAAAATATTATAGTCTTGAGGGGGTGGGAAAAAACATAAGATGAAAGAGCTGTAGATAGAGAGGTGACAGTTATTAATCTTGAGTGTGTATTTTCGAAATAAATTGAAATATTTGAGTCAATTCAGATGTGCGACAATTCCATTTATGAGTAATACGATTCTTAATGAAATCGTAAATATCAATAAATAGAGAATAAGATAAGAATTGAATCAGATAAGATTATTAATTCAAAATAAATTTAATATAAGAAAAAAAATTTGATAAGAAATTAATTCGATTTATTTTAAAAAAATCTCAAGGGCGTAATTGGCATAAATAACCTTCATTGATTAATATAATTATTAATATTAATTAATCCTCCCCCAGGAGAGTTTTCATTTGGAGAGGGCGGTGCCAGAAGAAAATAAAAATTATTTATTTTTCACTTGAAAGTAAAATTTATTTTCTACTTAAAAAAATCTGGTGTGACTTAACGCACAGTACATAACTTTCCTTCTCCTTCGGCAATCGAAAGTTGTATACTATGCTGCACCCCCCCCCCCCCCCGGCCCCCCCCTTCATACCAGATTTTTTTGTGTCGAGATATATTTAGTTTCCAATTTGTTCCAAACTTGTATTTTAAATGTTGACTGTTTGAAATAAACTATGGTTATTTTTCAAAAATTTAATCTCATATTTAGATATTTTATACACAATAGAAAATCCTAAATAAATACAAACTTTTATAAGTATTGGAAAAATTTTTTGAAATCTGTAAAAATTGCCAAAAGGGACTCACTTTTGAATATAAAATTAACATGCAAATTCCCTTAGGGATTTAATATTGGCAAACCCCCCTGCTCTCTGGAAGAAAGAGCCGGAGAAATAAGTCAGTAAACTGTACTTCAAAGAATTTTCACGAAAATTTTTACAGATATACAGATATAAAGGGCATATAAAAAATAGTTAATTTATAAATTTTAATCATTAGAAACAATTTTGAGAAAATTGAAAAAAAAAAGAAAACTGAAAAAGAACATCTAAAAACGAAAAATTTTAGCCTACTTATATAGCTACTTTTTGGAGCGCATGTAAAAAATAATTGATTTTTGAATTTTAATCAAAATAGTTAGCAAACTGAAAAAGTACTTTAGTAAAGTACTAGTAGGCGTCTCGTAACTCAATTCCTTCATGCTTAAAATCTTATTCAAATATAGAGATTTCGAAAATTATTTATCTAAAATTTTTTTTATTTCCTTCCCGAGACTTTTGAGAGCACTATTCTCCACCGTTGGGCTTGAAACTAATATTTATTTATTTTTTATCATTCCGAAAAATCAACAAAAAAGTTTGTACAATTTTTTGGTGAATTCAGGGCCGGATCTAGGGGGGGGGGGGGGGGCAGTGGAGGCATGTGCCCCGGGCGGCAGATATCAGGAGGCGGCAATTAAAGAAAGATCTACTTAAAAAAAAAAAAGGTAAAATGATATGAATTTTGTATTGAAAATTTTAAGAAGGGGCGGCAAATTAAATTTTGCCCCTCCTAAAAATTCTTCTAGTTCCGGCCCTGGGTGAAATGAAGATTTTATTGGTGAATAATAAGTCAATTAAATGCACCCAAATATTATTGATATATTAAAACATAAATAGAGTTTTAAGTAGGTGGGGAAGTGGATAACCCCCCTCGCCCCATTACATCTTAAAAAAAAACAAAATTATTCAGGACAATATGTCATTTATCACAAAATCCCTCCTCATCCCCCCCCCCCCCCGGCTCTCGTCAAGAATTCTGGGCCTGTTGCTTTCATTTTGGAAAAAGATCGATTTGACAGGCTAAATATGACTATCCGGGGTCACAAGTTATTAATATTACAAAGAAAATACTCAAAAAATCGATTGAAAATATTGATAATGAGGATTTTATTTGTCACGGACAGGAAACTAACTAAATAACCTTATCATCTATTCAATCGATGCTTTTGATTCTTAACATGAAATTTTTTATTCATTAAAAATTATTAGTGGATATAATAAAAAATGTATTGAGGAAGAAAATTATTTTCTAATGGAGAGTCTAACAACCCTTAGCCTTCTCGAAATTCTCCCTCCCCTTCCCCCTTTCCATGACCAAAGAGAAATTATTTTTACGACCCTCTCTATTTCCCAAAATATTAAAGAAAAAAGAAAATCCTCGCGGATGGCTATCTTTTTTTTCGATATAGAACCCGTAAAAAAAATTTCAGCCAAATCAAAAACATGTCGGTCAGAAAGTGTTCGGTTTGTAAAAGAATCACCCATATATGTTAATATATATAGAGAGAGAAAGTATTGGATTCATGTCAAAAATTCGATATCGAGATTTTGATGGATATACACGTTTTGAGGTCCCCTGAATCCAAAAAAAGTGGTTTTTGCGACATGGTCTGTCTGTCTGTCTGTGTGTGTGTGTCTGTGAACAAAATATCTCAAGAACGAAAAGAGCTAGGAGGTTGAAATTTTATATTTAAGTTAGGCACCCCACTGGGACGTGACACGAAGCTATTGAACAAAATCGACCAAAGAGTACTAGTACTTTACTGATGCACTTTTTCAGTTTTTTTCGATTTTCTCTAAATTTGCTCGAACGATTTTTTTTTAATTCAAAAATCAATTATTTTTTAGATTCTCAATAAAATGTATATTCTCATTTTGTCATTGAAATCTTCTGAAGACCACTTTACTCTTGTACTCCATAGACAAAGATAGGAGAAATGGTTGCCATGGTAACAAAATATAAATATTTTGCCATACTTATAAATTGTACATCTTGAAAATCGAATGTACCGTACTGTCGGAAACTAAATACATGTCGACACAAAAAATCTGGTGAGACAAGCACAGTACACAACTTTCGATTACCGAAGGTAAGAGAAAGTTGTGTGCTGTGCGCCAGTCACACCAGATTTTTTTTCTTGTCAATTGTGCAAGTAACATTAAATATAAATTTTTTAAGGACATATTTTTTAAAAAATACTATTAATTATAACATTTGAAACAATATTCCGTGCTTAACTCAATTTTGAATTTTTTGGTCTTTGACACACCATTGCATAACGGGGTCCATATGGCCTAAGATGCCGAAGACTTAAAAAAAAAAAAAACTCACCTATATCTCTATTTGTGTCTGTGGAAATCATTGTTTGACTTTCAGCCATCTACTAAATCATAATTTGGAAAAAATTATCACCATATTTCTTATCTTATTAAAAAAACAAACATAATATTATTATCTCAAGAAAAATTTGTTAATCTCTTTTTCAATTAACGAATAGTTTTTGACGTAAAAGACTTTTAATGCTAATAACCCGTCGTATTAGTAATCACTTTCTTCTAATTGGAATTTTAGAGAGATATCAGAACAAAATCAAGTTGTTTAATAAATATGAATCGTATGAGGGAATATTCACTCAGGGCAGGGATAGTCCTAGGGTGGAGGGGGGAAGGTACTTTCTTACGCGATATATTATTATAATTTATTTTAATTTTATCTATTATTGGGATATTTAATAATTTTATAAGATCCCACTTTCCAAGGAGGGAGGGGAATGGTTAAATTATAAAAAACTTCTAGCCTCCCTTTTCTCTCCATACCAAATTCCAGGAACGTGCCTATCTTGTTAGTATAGGCCTGTGGATGGTGACCAGGAGAAATTTGATTCCCTCTGACTTGACAACTTATCATATTGTGATACCAAGCGATAGATCAATTTCTATATACGTATATAGCAGGAGGGCTTCTTCAACTTTTTCCATTCACAAGTCCATTTATGATTTTTTTGTTTTTTCGCGACCCAAGATAAATATAAAATAAATATTTTATGATGATTTAGTGATTAAATAAGAAATTATATATAATATTTTAAGATATTATATACATCGCGTAGGTAACCCGCGAAACGGAGATTTATATAATTAGATATTACTTCATGTACCCGAAAAAAGATATAAGGGTGTGCCGCCGGGAGTCTAATTTGCTTTCCAACTGAGTTCATATACCCGAATGCCGTGCTGTGGTCTAGTGGTAAGGGCACACTGAGCGCAAATCGGTGGATCCGTGGTTCGACTCCCGGCGGCACACCCTTATATCTTTTTCGGGTACATGAAGTAATATCTAATTATATAGATTTAGTGATTAGTAAATATACATACTCAGAAGATTTCAATGGCAAAATGAGAATATAAATTTTAAAGAGCATCTAATAAATAATTGATTTTTGAATTTTTTATCAAAATCGTTAGAGCGATTTACCGCCTCAGTGGGGTGCCTAACTTAAATATAAAATTTCAATCTCCTAGCTCAATTCCTTCATGCTTAAAATTGAACACAGACACACAGACAGAGAGACTATGTCGCGAAAACCACTTTTTTGGACCTCAAAACGTGTATATCCATCAAAATCTCGACATCGAATTTTTGACATGATCGCAATACTTTCTCTCTCTATATATTTCATATATAGGGTACGAGAAAGTAAAAATAATTATGTCTAAAATATTTCGAGTGGAATTTAAATTGGTAAATGGGTAAATGGAGTTTATTAACATATACATATAGGTAAGAGAAAGTAAAAAGTCAATTGATTCAAAATTTCCATAGGCTCTGTTTATTTTAAATGTTGACTGAAATAAACTATGGTTATTTATTAAAATATTGATCTGAAATTTGGATATTTTATACACAATAGAGAATCCTAAATAAATACAAAATTTCATAAGAATTAGAAAAAAATTTTCAAAATGTTTAAAAAGTTCCAAAGAGGACCTTTTGAATCGAAATTAACATGCAAATCCCAATAGGGATTTAACATTGGCTCTATGGAAGGAAGAGCTGAAAAGTGAATTTGAAAAATCGGAAATCATTCCTATGAAGTACAAGAGTAAAGTGTGCTTCAAAAGATTTCATGGGCAAAATGAATAGAAGAAAGTTTTTTAAATTGTCTTATTTAAATAAAAAATTCATTTTTTTTTCTAGAGAAATTTGATGTTTTGTTTGCTAAAAAAATTCACCAGTCTCTTACTACAACCTTTGGAAGTAAATTAGCTTCAGGGGTTAGATTTCGAGGGTTTCCATTCCATTTCAGGCAAAAAAAATTGAATTAGCTACCTCAGATACTGAAAAAGACCTTAAACAAATAAAAAAAAAATTAATAATTTTTGAACTTTGATATTTTAAAAATTTCATAAATATTAAATTAATTCAGGCAAGTTTTAGAAAAGCTAATTAATTAAGCAAAAACATGAAGATAAAATTATTCCAGAATGCTATCATATAATTAGTGCTCCGTTCTAATTTTAAAACTGCTAATTTAGAAATGGCTAGTAATTTATTAATACCACGTGCCATTTGATTAAAGTATCAGCATTAACAGTAAAATGGATCTGAAACCTATCATTGATGGAATATAATTGAGTTGATTTAAAAATTAAATCCATTCTTTTGTTTTATATTCTCATCAACTATATTTTTACTAAAATATTATTGTTTCTGACCGGGGGGGGGGGGGGGTAAGGAACTTTTTTAAGAGATTCTTCTGTTTGCCATTAAGCACGATCCTAATTCGCCCGTAGTGATTTATTATTAATAAAATTTAAATCAAATGCAAACTTTTTTCCTCTCTTCTAGAGAACCTTCAACCTCTTCACTATCCGATTTTAGATTTTAGTGAAAAAAAATTTGAGATTTTTTTTCTGAAAACGGTTTTTGCAAAGAATTTCGATAATTAAAAAAATCTCTCAATAAAAACAAGAAAAAAAAAGTTCAGGAAATTCTGAGAGATAAAAATTTTTGTAAAAGTCCAAGAGCTGGCGACAAAAATGAGCAAGAGTTTTCTGAAGGCTAATATTTTCAGAATAGGTTGAGGGAGATTTAGGGCCCAACACCAAAAAAAACACACAAAAAAAACCAACCACAAAAAAAAAACCCACAACCCCTCCACCCCAAAACCACCCAGGAAACCCACCACCCCCAAACACACCAACCAAACCCCCACCCCACCACACACCCCCCCCCCCCCCCCCAGGGATAAAATTTGTAATTCATATGAAAAGAGACTGACACTATGAGATAGAGAAATAATTATATCTTGTTACCATGACAACTATTATATGCATATCAAATTTTACCCCTCTATATCTCCCGAACTGTTCACTTTAGCGTGATTATGAACTAGACCATTTTTGTTTGTAATTTAATTTCAATTATGTTTGTATAGATGAATTTTTGCGGAAAACCACATAGTTTTCGAGATATTTGCGAAAAACCATCTTCCCGCAACTTTAGCGGCTTATTCCCATCAAAGGCCTCGGTACTGGAAGTACCATCACTAAAATGCAACCTATTCTGAAAATATTAGCCTTCAGAAAACTCTTGCCCATTTTTGTCGCCAGCTCTCCGAATATAAGATTTGATTTATAGTCTATTACACTATTTAAATAATTAGGCCTATCTAATCAATTTAAAATTTCCTTATTTTATAGTGATCGCTTGAGTTCCCTTCGTCTGAGTCTACCCAAATAAATACCTATATCCGAAAGAAACTGAAACATTGAGACCAGGGCCGCAGACGGGGGGGGGGGGGGGGCAGGGGGCTATATCCCCGGGGCCCGGGCCCTTTGCGCTCCACCCTTAAAATTCTAATATAATATTAATGAATAAAATTTCAATTAAAAAAATCGCTTTCTGAAATTTTTTCCTGAGGGGCCCGGGCCCTTTAAACTCAAAACTTAACATTTCAATAAAAAAAAATCATTTTTTTTTAAATTTTTTCTTGAGGGGCCCGGACCCTTTAAGCTCGAAGCAAGTTTGATAATATTTTTCCCGTCTCAGGAAAGCTAAAAAAAGTAGATTTCAGTCTAATTTTCAAAAATTTTCCATACCCCAGACCCCCGGAAGTCCTCTGTCAAGGTCTGGCCTCAATAAATTATGCTAAATTTTGAAAAATTTTTAAATAACTTTTTTATTTAAATAAATATTGTAAGATATGGATAACTGTTTCAAAAATTGTGTCAAGAACTGTGTAAAATTTATTTTGGCACAATAGCCTTTACATACTAAAAAAAACCAAGGGTGGGGGGAGCAGGGGTGGATTAAAGGGGGGGGGGCGAGGGGGCGATCGCCCCCCCCCCGAGAAGAAATTCACAAAGTTATAAAAACTAGTAATCTAAAGAAATTATGATTTCCGCTCTTTAATTTCAATTGAATTTGTTACCAATCAATTTAAATAAATAGGAAAGAGGTCTAAATGGCCATAGATGCCGTCAAAGTCCTTAAATAAAAAAAAATTTAAAAAAAAAATCCGCCCCCCCCCGACAAAATGGCATTAATCCGCCACTGGGGGGAGCGTATTATTATGTAGCCCTGGGGCCCGTCAAGTCTGTCTGTGGCCCTGATTGAGCCTTAAAAGGTAAAAAAATATCAATGAAGTTCGATGAACTTTTATTAAACTCTCTTGTATACTAGGGTAAATTTTTTTATTATTATACTGTATATATACTGTATACTGGAGATTTCTATCTATTTCCATTCGATCCATTCCAACAAACCTCAACTATAGTAGAGTGGATGTGTTAGTTTGAGGAAGGACTTCTTAGTGTGTATACTGTACGGTATGTACATAGTGATCGATGATTGGTAATCTTTTCTATAAGACGAGTTGCCATAGCAACAGCCTTTCTGTCTTGCACTTCAGTAAAGAATATTTAAGCTATATTAAATTTAAACAGGAAAATTACTAAAGGATGCTTTTTATTGTTTGTTTCCTTAATTAATTTTTGACCTTCAACTGTGTATGAGATTTTATAAAAAAGAACTTAGTATACTAATCAACATTAAAATCATGACTAGCTATAAGGCAGACGCCCTCTTCGAAAATGAAAAATTTAAAGAATACTAAAATATAAGGTAATTTTCTTCAATGTAGTCTTTTTATTTTTTAGCCTTTCAATGTGGGTAAATAATAAAACAGTAAAATTATGAAGGTTTAATTCATTTCAATTTCGATTTTTTTACGATTACAATAACTTTACCTACCCCTACGGTTGGGCAAAATTAAAAAACAAAATAAAAAAGGTTCCAGAAGGGAGAAGTAAAACTTATTAACTTACTATAATTTTAAAGATAATAAATAATTTTCTAAATTTATTACAATTAGCTTCTTGGACATGGAAGGAAGGCGTGAGATGCAATTAGTTATATAATAATAATAATAATAATTTAATTATGTCCCGAAACGGAACTCTTATAAGGGTGGGAAAATGTAAGATTGCAATTCATTCGGTTCTAATTATTTCTAAAAGGTAAAATTCAAATAAAAAATATTTTAGCAGTGAAGTTGCCAGGTAAGAATTTATTAAATAATAAATTCTTACCTGGTATCTCCATCAGCCATTCCTCGACAAGTAATCCCGAGCTAATTCATTGCTAATCTTAAAATCTTGTCTTGATTTCGCAATTCTTCAAAAAATATTTTATTGAACACCTTGGGGTAGAGGGTTAATAATTTAGTAATTCTTTTGCTTATGGTTCAAGGGGATACCTGATTTCCAGGAGTCAAAACGGAAATCTTCAGGCTCTCCATGGCTATAGTTACAGGTAGTTAGTTCCTTTGCACTAGGCAACCCACCATACACGCGCAAAAAAAAGTTTGTACTCCCAATCTCATAATATCCAAAATTTTTAGCATTGGAACAAATAGACTCTGATCAGGGTTGAACCAGAGTCGCTGCCAAAGGGGATATATCCCGGGCCTTCTCAGTTTCATCATAACATTAAAAAAAAAAAAAATTGAAACTATTGTTTTTTTCTGAGAGGAGGGAGAGAGCCCTTTGGAATCCAACAATAAACCCCAATGGAAAAAATATTCATCAGACTGCCTGGTATCCGAACACGAACTCAATATTATTTTTATAAGTTTATTTATTTATTTATTTTTTATTTAAGGTCTTTTTCGGCATCGAAGACCATTTAGACCCCGTCTCTATTTATTTCAATTTTTTAATGTTAAACAAGTGGCTGGCATACCTTCATTGTTTGGCTGTTGCGCCGCACTTGTACTAGCTCCAAAATACCCGTTCAAATCGCCTCTACTTGGCCTTTGCAACTGATGTTGACTTAACATTGTCGTTTCCATTTTGATAATTAAAAGTAATATTAAATAACAGGATAAAAATATAACCGTGGTATGTACACTAATGGTTATCGACTGACTAAAGCCGTCAAACCAAATAAATGACCAACTGCGCTAGCCAGAGCCACATGAGTGAGTTGACACTCACACAGTAGACGTGGAATCGATTTATATGTATTACATCTACTACTGGGTGATTCACAAAGTCCTAGTATAATTATCATTATGAAAGATGTTTTCAAAAAATTTACTCTTCTCTTTTCAAGGACTGCATTTTGCATTGTTTTTTCCTCTAATCTTCCTAATATATAATAGAGGAATATCTGATCTTGGGCTCAGGCACCATGTAAATTTGGATGAAGCAAATAAATTTTATTATTGACAAATTCTAGTTCAATCATACACATGTGTGCTTTGCAATAGATGTATAATTTCTAATAACTGAAGATGGCCAAATAAATTCTGGGAGTTTTATTGAACCTCAAGCATTCCAATTTGGCTGATATCTCCATTCCTCCATTATAATCATATCACAGCCACAATTCCAAGCAATTATAATAGAGTGTCCGTCACATAAGTCCGTCGCGCTCTATTTGGGGGGGGGGGGAGGGTTTATTTTGGAATTTCAAAATTAAGTATACCTTTACGTTTGAAGTTATAAAGACCACAGAAATAAATAAATCTGGTGAGACTTACTTTCGGTAATTGAAAGTTGTGTTCTGTGCTTGTCCCAGGGCCGGATCTAGGGGGGGGGGGGCAGTAGGTGCGTGTGCCCCGGGCGGCAGATATCAGGGGGCGGCAATTAAAGGAAGATTTACTAAAAAAAAAGGTAAAATGATATGAATTTTGTATAGAAAATTTTAAGGAGGGGGCGGCAAATTAAATTTTGCCCCCCTACAAAATCTCCTAGTTCCGGCCCTGGCTTGTCCAGCCAGATTTTTTTTGTGTCGACATATATTAATATTTAGTTTCAGCCGATATATTAGAACTGACACTGACTATCGAATTAAATATTTTTGGGTAGAGAACATCCATTAAAGTGAGATTATTTAAAATTCCAAATTATATCTAGTTAGACCTAGAATGTACTCTCGTTTTTTCCACCATAATGAGGATTTTGTGGGTAAAATTTGACTAGAAAAACTAAATAAAAAAATTATTTGAATTGAAAAAAGGAATTCACAATCTGTTCATTGTTCATACGCCCTCTAATTTGGACATTGGCATAAATTTTTTTACTTAATAATGTCAAAAATAATCAAAATTTGTTAAAAATCTGAGAATGAGCCTAATTGTGATAGAAACATCATTGCCCTTCACTGATTTAAACATATCACTAAAAAAATTCAAAGTATTTAAGGGGCTTCAGGAGGGGTCATCTCATCTTTAGTGCGAAATTACTAAGGCATTTTAAAGTAGTTTTTTATGCAGTTTTTTTTGCTTTTTTTTTTAATTATGATTAATTAAAAAATTAAAAAAATTATTTTTTTTTATATTTATAAAAAATGCAAAAACTTTATCGAATTAAAGAACTAATTTTTTTTTTTAATCTAAAAATGTAAAAATCATTGATATCCAACCTATATTAATTAAATGATTGCGTACTTTAGTAACTTTAGTCTTCTAGTAACGAATATCTAGTGGAGACGTTACCTTTCATCCCCATGTTTATATACGAGTTCGAAGACGATATCGTACTTTCTGACAGGGCCGGAACTAGGAGATTTTTTATGGGGGGGGGGGGGGCAAAATTTAATTTGCCGTCCCCTCCTTAAAATTTTCTATACAAAATTCATATCATTTTACCTTTTTTCGCCGCCCCCTGATATCTGCCGCCCGATGCACACGGACCCACTGCCCCCCCTCCCCTAGATCCGGCCCTGCTTTCTGAGAAAGTCCAAACTATACCATTCCCCATAGCCAAAAACCGCTCAGAAGTATATTATTCAACTTTTCCAGACCTATTCAGAAATTGTTTAACAATTTCATTTTCATTTTAACGTCATTACTGTTAATAAGAATACCTTGGGCGTTGGCAAAAATAATTTAATTGAAATTCATTATTCAGCATAAAAAGTTTATCTTTCTAAGCCTAATTGTTTTATAACAAACCCCTTCAGGTAATTTAGAAAATTATTTCGTTTGATAATTAGGTGGAAATTCTCATACATTAATCATAATAAGAAAAATTAAGAATTAAGAGGACCAATTTGGAGGGGGAAGAGGAAATTTTTTTTCTGAAATTTATTTTTCTATTTTATAGTCAAACTCCGATTTGCAAAATAAATTAATTCTTTGGAACTCTTTTTTTTGCATCAAGTTTTTGCGTATTACATTTTTAAAGAATCTTTTTAGGGCCGGTTGCTTCATCCTGGGTGAGTTTGTTAGCCCCGGGCTAAATGGCTTTTTTTTGTAATGCAGAAACCCTCTTCCGGGGAACAAATCATGTTCTGTTTGTGAAGTTTGCAACTCCATTAAGGCATCTTATAAAAATTATTAAAAATAAAAATTGATATTATCACCCATAATTTAAATAAATATTACTAATATACATTTAAATATAAGAATTTAATTTTTTTTTGCTAAAATTTGAAAATTTTCAAAAAAAATAAACAAGATTTATTAGTTTTCACATAACAATTAGTCAATTGTTCCAATCTTCACAACTATTTTGACAAATTGCCAGCTGTGTGGCTCAAATAAAGATAATTTCAAAAAGAAATATACCTTTTATTTTCACCTAACAAGAAGTAATATCAACTGAAAACATTCATATAAATATTTAATATCAATTTGCATTCAATTTGAAAACAAATAGTTTTATTAACAAGACATGTGCAATGCCTTAGATGAAGTTAGGAGAATATTCAACAACTTGCAATATATCCTGGATATACGAGTATAATCCTGATTGACATAAAATGAATAATAACAAAAAAACGGTAGATTCCATATTGCATTTATATTATTTTTACATTTATATTGGTGAAGTTAGGATGCTTGAGTTCATAATACATGTTCGTACGTGTCAACCCAGGGCTAAATCTTAGCCCCGACTTTGGGCCTGGGCTAACTTTAGCCCGGACCTTGGCTCCAATTCCCCATATATCTATATGAAATTACTCAAAAGTGAGGTTAACTCAGGGCTAAATATGGCGACGAGATCTGATGCAAGCGGGCCCTAGCCTATAACATATTTTATAAAATATACAACATTTCATCATTTTA
This sequence comes from Euborellia annulipes, assembly GCA_023213315.1. Classification (NCBI taxonomy): domain Eukaryota; kingdom Metazoa; phylum Arthropoda; class Insecta; order Dermaptera; family Anisolabididae; genus Euborellia; species Euborellia annulipes. The sequence continues at coordinate 112,133 of JAKCPI010004951.1, read as the reverse complement.
TTGATAAAATAAGTAGAATATAAGGTAAAATAACAAATATATGTACTTCTAGAATACTTCTTTTAGCAATAAAATGATGAAATATCGTATATTTTACTATAAAAAATAAAACTGAAGTGGGTTTCTGCACTACAAAAAAAGTCGGGGCTAACAAGCTCACCCAGGATGAAGCAACCGGCCCTTAAAAGATACATGCTGAATCAGTGGCGGTCCCAGGACTTAGTCAAGGGGGCCCAAATTTTTTTTTCTTTTTATTTCATTTAAAAAATTGAAATAAACTGTAAATAAATTTTATAACATTGAATAATAAAAAACATTCGGTCAAATTTATAATTTTTTGTTTAGTTTTAAAATATTAAATAAAACTTTTGAACTTTTGTCGGTCCAATGGGGGGACCCTCTGGGCCCCCCTGGGACCGCTAGTGTGTTGAATACATAATTTTCCTCTACAATTTTTAAAATATATTAAATTTTATTTTCGTCTAGAAAAAAAATCGGCTCATATTAATTTTTTGATTTACATTTTCCTAGTCCGATATAAACCACAATAAAAAAAAATCTCGATATTGAATTTTTGACATAATCGCATTATTTTCTCACTATATATTACATATATAGGTAAGAGAAAGTAAAAATGGATTTCTACTTTTTTGAAAATACCGCCATTCAATTCTGTGATTTGATTGCTGACAAATATAATTTTAATAAATAAATAATTCATTTATTTATAAAAATTCATATTTTTAGTAAAAATTTATTAATTTTCAAAAGTTTTTGATAAAATTTAGGGAAAAATTACATTTAAAAAGAGATCAATACCAACATTTAAAAATAATATTTCTTTTATTTGAAAATTAATATAAATAAATGGGTAGAAACAGCCATTAATATAATTTTTCAATAATAATTCTAAATTAATCATTGAATTTGAAATTTTTACTAAATTTTGTTTAAAAAACGCTACCTAGTGGAAAATAAGTGAAATAATCGATTTCATCTTATTCTATTTGAATGATATCTCTCATTTATGTCAAAGATTTAGTTCGAAAGGGAATCCCATTTGGCTTAGATAGTTCGTTTTTGTACTAACAAGTATAAGTGATATTTGTTCTTTGGAATCTGTCGGAATACTCTTAAAATGAACTCTGAGGTAATTATGTATTTTGAAATTATATTATGAACGAGTTATAAATAAATGATTTTAATATTGATTTATATTTTGTTTCGTGTTGCTTTTATATTAGGAATAATGTAGGTAATGGTGGTGCATTTAGGGTGGTTAGTCCTTAGTAGTTAGTAGGAAAAAAAATACTGTGCTCTACCCCTTCCCCCTCCCAAACCAAAAAATTAAAGAAAAAAAGTTTGTCCTCTCAGCAACTAAGGTGAATAAAATAATTTTGTAGATGTGATGAAAATTTAGTTTCAAATCCTTCAAATAGGCCTAAATATAACATATTCATTATAATATGAATATGAACTATTTTACTTGTCGACGAATCAAATAATTTATAAAATCACGTCATATCTAAAAAAAAAATTTATCATTGATAATGAAAATTAATTATCAATAAATCTGGGCGTAGCCAAAGGGCTACGCTTGTAGAAAGGTTTGGGGAATATGCCATTATGACCCAAACAGTGAAAAAAAGAAAAAAGTCACCTCTAATTATAACTGATATTTTATTAAAAATATAACGGTGAAATTATAAATTCAAGTATCATATACAGTAGTATTGCTATCTTTCATCCAAATTGATAAAAATGATGAAAATTTTGCTATTTTTACAATCTTTTTATATTTTTTTCATTAATACTCCTCTTACAGTTAAATGAATATTATAAATGAACCCCTATCGTGGAGAATTTTCCTTTAAACAATAATTCTAGAAAACTCTTGTGATTAATAATGATTTAAAGTCTTTTTCTATATTTGAGGGTTTATATTTATTAGGAACCGACCGAATATTCGGTTTCGGTTACGGTTTCGGCCAGTTTCGGCCAAAAATCATGGTTTCGGCCGTAGTTTCGGTTTCGGCCAAAAAGTAGCCGAAACTTTCGGCCTGCCGAAACCTGAGTCTGAAAAGATGGGATGACTCGCATGCAAAAAAAAGGTCAAATGATTTGCACTTGAGGGAGAAAAAATTGAGTCTCCCTAAAAAAAAAGGTAAAATGATTTTCACGGGAGGGAAAAAAATTTCAAAAAAAAAGGTAAAATGAAAAAAAAATTTTTATAGGAAATACAAGTTTCGGTTTCGGCTGAAAATCTTGTTTCGGTCGGACCCTAATATTTATTTATAAATAATTATGTAAGTACTCACCACTTCAAAATAAGTCAAAGCGAAACACATGATGAACGAATATAAATCCAAGCAAGGCAAAAAAAGATGAGTTGTTCTAAAATTTTGACTAAAAGCAACCTGTAACAAAAATAGTTCTTAATATTAATAAAAAAATTACTTCAGATTAAAATAATGATAGGGATTTTTCAGATTATTAATTTTCATAACCATTAATTTTCAGACTAATACATTTATGAAGCCCTTTTATGAAGACTTACCAAATTATTGGAGTAAAAAGCAAGATTTTTCTAATAAACTTTACACGAAACCTAATATTTCATATTATCAATTAATCGAAGAATGTAATAATCAAAGTTTTATTCAAGAAATTAGTAGGTGGAAACCTGATTCCATTGAAAGACTTGAAAACCCTTTTATGTTTGGAAGATATCAAGTTCGAAAAGAATATCTTATTTGGACAAATCAAAGTGAAGACATAAAAGAGGTAAGGTAATGGAAGAACGGTCCCTTAAAAAAGATCTTTATTGTGGAAAATGATTTTTTTTCTAGCTATAATAATAATTTTGTTTCAGAATTTTCTATATCATCCTCTAGCTTCAGAAGATGTTCCAATTGTGGCCGAATATGGGTGTGATCATAGAAGATACCGTACACTCACTGCATTTAATCAAAAAAATGGAAAAAATCCTAATTTTTATTCAAGTTTGACTGAGATCCGGAATATAAAACAACATAATCAAAATGTTATTGTTGTTGCCCGAGTATTAAGTATTGGATCAAATATAAATAAACCATACTATGATAACGATTATTACCCTCAATATTTTCTTTATTATTAATAGAGATTATAAATATTTTTAAAGAGATCGCCAGGCCTTAGATATACATTTTATTTTTTGACTATAAAGAGATTTTAGGAATTAAAATCTAAATTTATTTTTAGTATACAACAAAGCCTTGGAAAAATCCCCTTTTGGTTTCGAAAAAGTTCTAAATTTTTGATCAAACAGGTTTGTTAAATCAAAAAGTCCTTTTAAAATTTTTTGAATAATAAAATACCTAATAGGAAATGTGTTTTGAAAAAGGTAGTGTTTTTAAATATGTGACCCCAATACTATATGTCAGTATATTATTTAAGATAAATGGAAAAAAGAAAGAAAATATATTTTTTTAATTCCCACCGAGAGCCCTACATATGTGATGTTTTTAATTAAAACTAAGATAAAGGGGCAAATTTGACTATCACTTGATTTATTCATGACAATGACTTTATTTTCGACATAAGATATTTTTCTATTAATATAATTATATCTTTTATTATAATAAAGATAAATTTTTATTTTTGTTTTTTCTATTAGTTTAGTTCTTGATGTCTGACGATTGAAATCATTTATTTAAAAGTATTTTTTGATTTTGATATTAAAGAGTTGTATATAATTATTTAAAATTAAAATAATTTAATTAAAAGTTAGCTAGGTTTAGTTTAAAAAGAGTTTTATTTCCTTTATGTACATTTCGATGCAGGGCCGGAGCTAGGAGATTTTTTAGGGGGGAGGGGGGGGCAAAATCTAATTTGCCGCCCCTCCTTAAAATTTTCTATACAAAATTCATATCATTTTACCTTTTTTTTTTTAGTAAATCTTTCTTTAATTGCCGCCCCTTGATATCTGCCGTCCGGGACACATGCACCCACTGCCCCCCCCCCCTCCCTAGATCCAGCTCTGGCGCTGTTTCTATGTTAAAATATCATCATCAGAACCTTATTATAAAAATAATATGTACGCCGCGTTTTCAACGCTTCAAAAGCGCAAGTCAAACCGGAGTTTAAATGAGAGTTTCTACACGGGCGTTTTGAACGCGTTTCAAACGCGTCAGAACGCCAGAGGAGGCGTTAGAAACAAGTTTAAAACGCCCGTGTAGAAACTCTTTAGTTCTGTTTGATTTTTGAAGCGTCGAAAACGCGGTTTTAGAAACGCGTCAAAAACGCTCGTGTAGAATGGACCTTAATGCAGAAATTATTTCCAAAACAGAGAGTTTTAGTTGATGGAGACCTGGCTTCTTACTCATTTCATCTATTGTTCAAAAATTGATTAATAAAAATACTGTGAGGTATCATTAGCAGTTTTGTTTTGAAAATTGTATACTAGGCTACTTTTAATAAAAATGGCTATAGGAGTCAAAAAAAAAAAATCTTAATTCATTTCTACAAAATATCACAATTTTATTTTCTAATTAATGATTGTGCCTTTACTATATGGTAAAATATTAAGGCCGATTTTTGCAATACGATCCTATCCGCAAAATAAATGGCTTTTTTAAATTTGTTAAATTTTTTCCTAGCTCCCTTTCATATTCAATAATGTAGGATTAAGTATAAGTAAAAGTTTGCCTGAATATGTAAAAAAAAAAATTTTAAATTCGTGTCTTATATATATAACTTATTGATATGATATTTTTATATTAAAATATACTGTAATATCTAAATATCTTTTTTTTAATTGATTTGTATTATATAAAATATATGTAGAGTTATTTATAATAATATAATATTAATATAATGAATAAAAAGAATTGATAAGACTTGTATATGTTTGTTTTCATTAACAAGACATTTTTTAACTATTTTAATTTAAGCCATTTGGATACCAGATGGCTTAAATAGAAATGCCTGACCCCACAATAGATATATTCTCTACAACGGTTATCGTCAAAGTCTTATATGGCCTAAGTTGCCGAAAAGACTGTATGAATGTGTGTGTGAAATGTGAGTGTGAATGAGAAACAAGAGTAAAGTGGTCTTCAGAAGATTTCAATCACAAAATGAGAATATACATTTTAAAGAGAATCTAAAAAATAACTGATTTTTAATTTAAAGAAATCGATGGAGAGTTTATAAGACAATCCACAAAAACTGAAAAAGTACATCAGTAAAGTACTAGTACCTTTGCCGATTTTGATTAAAAGCTTATTTTTCGGTCCCGGGGGTGTTTAACTTAAATATAAAATTTCGCCTCCTAGCTCAATTCCTTCATACTTAAAATTGAACACACACACACCCACCCACCCCACCCACCCACCCACAGACAGACCATGTCGCGAAAACCACTTTTTGATTCAGGGACCTCAAAACGTAAGATCCATCAAAATCTCGACATCAATTTTTACAACCAATACTTTCTTTCTAATATATATTACATATATACATAGGTACGAGTCTTTAAAGTAAAAAGGCTTGGTGTAGAGGTTAGCGTGCTAACCTCGTATACCAAACGTCCCGGGTTCGGACCCCAGGCAGTCCGATGATTTTATTTAAGCCCTTTGGATACCAGATGGCTTAAATAAGAATGCCTGGACCCAGCGGCGTAACTAGCCTTTGAGGGCGGAGGGGACGAAGCTCAACTAGAGCGCCGTTTTTCAAGTTGTAATATAATTTTAAAGAAATGTATCAATTTTTTGGACAATCTATCGAAAGAATATGATAAAATCACCGTTCCAGGGCTATATTTTAATTGCCCTAGGGCGCCTATGTCGGTATCAAGGGGCGCCAAAGGCTTGAAGCGCCTGGGGCGGAGGGGGCAAGCGCCTCCTTTGCCCCCACCTAGTTCCACTACTGCCTGGACCCCAATATAGACTAATTCATAAATAACGGTTATCGACAAAGTCTTATATGGCCTAAGTTGCCGAAAAGACTGTGTGAATGAGAAAAAAAGTGTGAATGTTTAAAAAAAAAAAATAATAATAAAACATACACCACTGATAGAAATGAAAATATAGTTTACACTTACTCGTAAATCCCAAATTTTAAAGTGCCTTTGGCGATTAATAATTAAAAATATCAGCCGATAATAAATATATAAGCTTATAATGTGATTATAAAAATTTAATTATTGGCTGGTAATGAACTAATGAAAAAAAAATTCGTCTCTTAAAAAGACTTTTATTATGAAATATTTTACTTACCCCAGAGTCAAATTTTTGATCCAATATATATATATATATATGCAAAGATAAGTTTTCTCGGGATTATATATATATAATCTGGTAAATGAAAAATTCACTATTAAAATTTTTTCAGAGTTCTTTTGACACACACAACTGCACAACTTGTTATAAAAATGAATAGTCTGAAATGAGCCTAACAACTAATTGTTAGAAACAATTTTACTCATTGGCACATTTTTTAAATTTCCTCATTATTTTAATGTATCATTGGCTCCCCTTGCCACTATCCTGGACATATACGTTGCCTACCTTGGCCGTTTTCTATCTATTTTCGTTGCTAATATCACGACACCGTGCTTTCTTGTCTATCAATTTTATATTAAATCGTGAATGAAATTTTCTTGTATTTAATATATATTCGATTTTATCTTTAAATTATATCAACAATTGGATTTATATTCCCAGACCCACTGGGAACATTTTTTAATTATTATAATATTAAAAAAATGAAGAAGATACTTATTAGTACTACTAACCCATCTTTAGGTAAAGCATTATAAATCTTTATTGCATCAGCATATTTTTTTTTTTTAATTTCAATAAGTAAATTTTTAAGTTTTAAATATCCTTTTTTTCGGTTAAGGCTAACATTGATTGAATCATTTGTAAAATTTTATTTTAAAAATGGTCAACTAACTTATTCTATTTTTACTGTCATTAATTCGACGAGCGGTGTAAAAATACAAACATTATTGTTATTATATTTTTATTTATTTTTTTCCAAAAATTGTGTGAATAAATCTGCGAAGATGTAAAGGGATTGCTGAAAATGACAATAGTTTATGATTTCTATTATCGTTTGAACGCCCTCGTTTTTCTTCTTTATTATATATATATAAAGTAAATGACACACGGTTGGCACCTTTCCTTTACTCCTCTTCAAGGGAACATTCACAAAGTTATTTTTATTTCATAAAACAGAATACCGCTTTGCCATTGACAAAAAATTGATATCTTTTCAAAATGGGAGTAGCCCCCGGGTTTGGCGTAGTAGGTAGCGTGCCTACCAAACGTCGCGGGTTTGGACCCAGGCTGTCCGATGATTTTATTTAAGCCATTTGGTTACCAGATGGCTTAAATAGAAATGCCTGAACCCCCAATAGATATATATATATATTACAACGGTTATCGTCAAAGTCTTAAATGGCCTAAGTTGCCGAAAAGACTGTGTGAATGAGAAAAAAGTGTGAGTGTTAAAAAAAAAAAATGGGAGTACTAAAAAGCCACTCAATCAACTCATTTACTCAAAAATAAGCACAACATTTTGTAAAACTTGATTTAATTAATAATAATTAATTATTTTAGGTGTTGCATTTGCTGCAAGCCTTTTAAAAGTTCCGTTTGAATGGAACCCATCTATCCCAGAGACGTTATTGCAATTGCAAGATGAGACAACATTAAATTGGCCTCCGTCAATTGGAAGATATCTAGCACGAAAATTTACTAATCCAAATCTTTATGGAGAATCAATTATCCATAAAACTGAGGTAAAGATGTAATAAAAAATGAAATAAAGTTTATATTCTGCAAAATTATTAAAATCCTTAATAACTTTAAAATAAGATTATTATAAATATTAAATATAATTGAATGAGAAAGTCTAGACATTAAAAACTGGACATATCACTTAAACACTGAGGCAGGGATGGGCCAAATCCTTTAAAAAGGATTACCGATCCGATCTGCAGATCCGGGCAGTTCGATCAATCTGATCCACTTATCCGATGCACCTGCTGCAAAAGGATTAGCGATCTGATTCGATTTAGAAAAAGGATCCTTGATCCGATCCGCAAATCCAGATCCTCGATCTTAAAATCTGATTCGACCCAGTTGCTAATAAAATTTTTCCGAATTAAAATCTAGTTTTTCGTCCGAATTTGCACATTTTTAGGGGTTTGGATCATAGATATTTAAAAATAAGCATTATTCTTAAACAATCAAAAGGATATAATTATTAAAAAGTAACGTTTTAAAGGATTGGCAATTCTTTGAAAAGGATCGCAAAATTCAGGATTGCCGATCCTCCGGAAAGGATTAGTGATCCGATCCTAGACCCAGAGGGAGCGAAAATGATTTCGAACTAAAACCTTAAATCCACCCCCCTCGCGATCCAGATCCAAAATCCTCCCCAAAAAAAAAAGATTTTAATCCAGATCTGAAAATCTTGTATCGGGACGGACCTTAGGATATAAAAGATCGTCCATCCCTGCACAGAGGTAGTGGCTAGACCAAATCAAAGTCTGGTCTATTCTCAAGCCCGTCCAAGTTGACATCAACTAAGATCAGATGTCCATCTGGAAACCAAAGAAGCCTCTCAGGCCCAGCTCCCTCATATGAGTTACTGAATTGCAACTTATGATAACAAATTGCAATTCGGAATTTGAAAGATCTCCCTGAAATTTCCACCAAAGAAGGGAACCAGATTATCTTCTATTAATTATAATTTTTGTTTATTGTTTTGTTAATAGGTGGATCATTGGTTGACTTTTTCTTTTGGACCTTTAACTTGCAAAGAAGAATTCAACGAATCAATTGAATATCTTGATCGATTACTTGGACCTGTGACTTATCTTGTGAACAATGCAATTTCGCTCGCAGATGTTTTTATCTTTGAAACTCTCTACAGTAATTATTTATTCAATTAAAAAGCTATTTGATTCATTTTAAAAACCATATTTTTTTTTATAGAAAATCCCAAATGGCAAACTATGTACGAAAAAAAGGAAGCACCTAAAAATATTTCTCGTTGGTATACACATCTTCTGAATTATGATCTGTTTTCTAAAGTGCTTTCGACAATAAAAAAACCCACAAGCCCACAAAATGTCTCTACTACTAAACAATCAACACGCAAAGAGGAGGGAAAATTTATTGAATTGGAAGGTGCTGAAATGGGTAAAGTGGTAGTTCGTTTTCCACCTGAGGCCAGCGGGTAAAAAAATGCTAATATGATAATTATATTAATATATTTTATTTGAGTTGAAAATAATAAATGTTCTATCATTATCAGGTATCTTCATATTGGACATGCAAAAGCAGCTTTGCTTAATCAATATTATAAAGATGCTTTTAAGGGCAAGCTGGTATTTAGATTTGATGACACTAATCCGGCTAAAGAAAAGGTAAAACTATTTTTTTTTAATAATTCTTTTTCATTACAATTGAAAAATTGTCGCATCTATAAGAAAGGGATCGGAGAATAAAAATCATCATTCGATACTTCTCTCATTTCCTCATTAATATATAGATATTTCGACCAGCATCACGCCTGGTCATCATCAGTACAAAAAAATGATTTCAAAAAATACTAGTACTTTACAGATGTACTTTTTCAGTTTTTTTCGATTTTCTCAAAATTCGCTCGAACGATTTTGATTAAAATTCATAAATCAACTATTTTTTTAGATGTTCTTTGAAAAGTATATCAGTGAATATATCGTGAGTATATCGTGGAAATCGTTTGAAGTACACTTTATGATAATCCTCTTCATGAGCATTTCAGCACGGTTTAAGCAGTTAATTTGAGGGCTTTTACTATTGCAATCTTGTTTTTTTGTGATAATTGAATAATCTGGGGGGGGGGGGGGCGTTCAGAATTTTAATTTTGGTAAATAAGTGCCACCCTAATATATATATACAGTATATAATATATTATTAAAAGTCTATATAATCGAAGATGCTCAAAAAAGTTTAAAAAAAAGATGTAGAAAGAATTTCAATTGAAAATATAATATAATAATATTGTTCATAAATTGATTGATAGCTGTCTAATATTTAATGTGATAACTTTATTGAAAAATTATTCTATTTCCAGGTTGATTTTGAGAAAGTAATTTTAGAAGATATTGCTTTACTCGGTTTAACGCCAGATCGTTATACTCATACCTCTGATTATTTTGATTTGATGTTGACATATTGTGAAAAATTATTAAAAGAAGGAAAAGCTTATATCGATGATACAGAACCGGAGACAATGAAATCGCAAAGAGAACAGCGAATCAAATCTGATGCTTGGAATAATTGTAAGATGAACTCCTAAAAATATAATTCTATGCGACTTTATTTAAATTATTATAACTCTAGTGAAAATCCCTCAAATTGGATCATACAAAACTTCATAAAAGCACTATTTTTTTCTTTTTGCACAAAATTTGAAATTCATTTGCTGTTTCTTTAACCGATTCATCATAACGCGCATAACATAAGAAAATAAATATAACATCGATAAATATACAGATACACAGTTGTAATTTACAAATTCTCTCCCCAAAAGGCATTACTAGTATAAAAATATTTAGTCTAATACCATCTGTTTTAGTATATAATTTTATTATCATTTGTTATATTAATTTTAAATTTTTTTATAGCTATTGATCGTAATTTAGAATTATGGCGTGAAATGATAAATGGAACTGAATTAGGACAACGTTGTTGTGTACGAGCAAGAATTGATATGGAATCAGTTAATGGTTGCCTTCGTGACCCGACAATTTATCGTTGCAAACCTGAACCCCATCCCAAAACTGGCGACAAATATAAGTAAATATATTTTATTTAATTCTTTATCTTAAAATAGATCTTAACTAGGTTTGTTTGAAAAAGATGAGATTTTTTCAATCAACGCTCAATTAGACTGTTCATTAGCCAGTCAACATATCGTTTAAGATAACAAATTTGCGAGATGAGTTTGTGTTTATGATTGGGCAAAATTGGCGCCCCCTGGAGTCGAGCCAAGTCCGTCCGCCGCGAAAGCGTGGAGGTTCGACTCCAGGGGCGCAATTTTGTCCAACCATAAACACAAACTCATCGCACGCAAATTTGCTATCTTTAAATAGATCTTGAATTTCACACTTCAATTTATTTGATTGTTCAATTAATTATCTATTATTCTTTCTTTTTTAGAGTTTATCCCACCTATGATTTTGCCTGTCCAATTGTTGATAGCATTGAAGATGTAACTCATTGTTTACGAACGACCGAATATCATGATAGAGATGAACAATTCTATTGGTTTATTGATGCTTTAGGTCTTCGAAAACCTCATATCTGGGAATATTCTAGATTAAATATGACCCATACAGTCCTAAGTAAAAGAAAACTTACATGGTTTGTGGAGCAAGGAATTGTTGAGGGCTGGTAAGAAAGATCTATTTTGTTTATTAAAGATTTTGTAGTTTGTATTATTATTATTATGTGAGTTTTTAATTATATACTACATTTTGTTATTAATTATTTATAAAAATATATATACTGTACAACATTTGGACTGCTTATTGTGCAGTCGTTTTCAAGTACTACACACTAGCTAGGACTCAAGTGAACTAACCTCTAAGGGTATGCTACGTGCATTATATATATAAATATATTTAACGACGTTAGCGCCATCTACACTAATTCCCATGATTGTGTCTAACTTCAAGGAATGAGTGTTGATGTCGCTGAAGTTTGGGTATAGGAATGACCGAAGATGGCGCTAACGGCGTTATATTTAAAAATGCACGTAACGGTCCCTTAGAGGTTAGTTCTCTTGAATCGGAGCACATATACAGTACTTCAAAACGACTGCAGAATAAGCAGTCGAAACGTTGTAGAGAATTTATATTTTTAATAAATAATTAATACAAAATGTAGTCTATAATTAAAAATTCCCATAATTATAGGATTATTTTTTATATAAAAAATTAATTCTTTAATTCAATATTGTATTCATGTTTTCAATTTTAAAATATTCTCATAAGTAAATTTAGTTGTTTTTATAATATTTATTACTTCAAATCATCTGAGAAAATGTGATAATATTTAAAGTTAAATACTTTTTTATCATAGTACATATTTGGTAAACTGAGTTATAATAAATTAAATTTGTCATTTTTTAAGGGATGATCCTCGAATGCCCACTGTACGTGGAATATTACGTCGAGGTATGACTGTGGAAGGATTGAGAGAGTTTATTGTTGCCCAAGGTTCAAGCCGTTCTGTCGTGGTTATGGAATGGGATAAAATTTGGGCGTTCAATAAAAAAGTAAAATCTTTATATTTTTTATTAAAATATATTATTTTTTATTAGGACTAAACTAAATTTTTATACAGGTAATTGATCCGATTGCACCACGTTTTACTGCACTTTTGAATCAAGATTTAGTCGTGGTTAATGTGAAAGGAGCTGAAGAAAAAGAAACTAAAGCAGCGAAACACCCGAAAAATTCTGAAGTCGGTCAAAAGACCGTGTGGCAAGGACCGCGTGTCTTTGTCGAACAGTGTGATGCTCAATTGTTTAAACCCAACGAGAATGTAACTTTTATCAACTGGGGAAATTTATTAATTGAACAAATCACCAGGTATTATTATTTATTCAACTACTTGGGGAAATTACATAATTTATAAACTAAACTAAAAAGAAATGATCTTATCTTTTTAGAGATTCTACTGGAAAAGTCATATCGGTTGATGCAAAAACAAATTTTTCTAATACTGATTTTAAGAAGACTATGAAAGTCACTTGGTTAGCTGACACTCAAAAAGCAACTAATACACCCTGTATATGTATTTATTTGGATCATTTAATTACCAAGCCAGTTTTAGGAAAGGATGAAGATTTCAAGAATTATATGGCTAAGGAAACTAAGGTATTTAATATATTTTCTTTGGCTGGGAATAGTCTATATTATTGATAATACATATGGGTATTTACTATATACAAATGACAAATTAAAATAAATCAAACACAACCAATAGTATAAATTCATGAATAGGGTGTAGAATTGTACTTACAATTTAAAATTTCTGGAAAAAGATGGCACATAAATAAGGATTTTAATTTTCTACTTTCTCTAATTTTCTATTCAATTAATTATTTGTTGCCCAAGCATATAGGCCTAGCCTATAAATTATTCTGATAATGAAAAAAAAAATTAATATTTATTAATTTAAATATCCGACAAAAGTATATTTTATTTGAATTTAGACAACACTATCAATGATTGGCGATCCAGAACTTGCAACCATAAAAAAATCAGATATCATTCAACTTCAACGTCGAGGCTTCTTTATTTGCGATAAAGAATATAAAGAACCAAGGTAGAAAATTATATTATTTTAATTTAATTTGTATATATTTAGATTTATATATTTTTTGTTATTATTTTAGCATTTATTCAGGAGTTGAAACACCATGCGTTTTGATTTATGTACCTGATGGGCATAGCAAACAGCCGATACTCAATTTAGAAACTAAAAAAGAGGTAATTTAAAACATTGTTTTTCAACGCCACTGCGGGCACTTGGGCTTGGTGTAGGGGTTAGAGTGCGGGCTTTGTATACCAAGGTCGCGGGTTCGGATCCCAGCCAGTCCGATGATTTTATTTAAACCATTTGGATACTAAATGACTTAAATAAGAATGCCTGGACCCCCATATATATATACTGTATATTCAAATAACGGTTATCGTCAAAAGTCACGTCCCAGTGGGTATCGAATTTAAAATATAAAATTACAACCTCCCAGCTCTTTTTGTTCTTGAGATATTTTGTTCACAGATACACACAGATTATAGGCTTATAGATAAGAAAAATTTCGATTTTCTCAAAATTTCCTCCAACGATTTTGATTAAAATTCAAAAATCTATTATTTTTTAGATACTCTTTCAAATGTATATTCTCATTTTGGCATTGAAATCTTATGAAGACAGGGGCGGATTAATGCAGGGGGTGGTTTTTTTTATTTTTTTTTATTTAAGGACTTTGTCGGCACCTATGGCCATTTAGACCCCTTTTCTATTTATTTAAATTGATTGGTAACAAATTCAATTGAAATTAAAGAGCGGAAATCATAATTTCTTTAGATTACTAGTTTTTATAACTTTTTGAATTTCTTCTCGGGGGGAGGGGGGCGATCACCCCTCCCCCCCTTTAATCCGTCCCTGTATGAAGACCACTTTACTTTTCTTGTACGTCATAGGAAAGATAAATTAAAAAATTGGCAACGCTAAAAAATTTGGCAAACCTCCCTTTTCTTTTTACGAGTGCCCTTATTTAAATTATGTTTCATTTGAGTTTTTATTTAAAAAATTGAAAAAAAAAATGACGATGAAATTCAAACCTGGCGCTCTATGGTCAGTGACCTTCATTTCTAGCCACGTGTATTTATCAGAACGCAACGTTTTATGTATTCTTCATTCACTTTAATTCGTTCCATCTGGATTTTTCATTTAGGAAGCAAGTTCTCAACTTGGAAAAGCAGCCGAAAAATCACCTCAAGAAGAGCAGTGGTTACCATTGGCCTCTCGAGTTAGCTCTCAAGCCGATCACGTTCGTAATTTGAAGGCAAACAAAGGAGCCAAGGTATACAAACTAAATTTTAATACTAATGGTTACATAGACATCCTTAAACAATAGTCAAAATTTTTGGAGTCTATTAATTAATGAAGTTGCAAAGTTAAAATGTCATTAATTCTATTGCACATAGAATCATTTCTCATTCATTATTTTAAATATAATTTACTTACTCCTGACAGCTTTGGGCGAGAAGGGTAAATGATTTCCCAAAATTAAATAAAAAATAAAAGATAAATTTAAAATAATTATAAATTACAAAGCCAAGAAAACAAACAGGACCTTTCATTTTTTGATATGATACAAAAATAATAATTAGATCGCTTATTTTAAATGTTAATTTAAATGAACAACAAATGAAAATACGACAAGCATTTTCATTTGTTCTTCATCTACACCAGGTTTTCCCAATCATCAAATGTTAATTTAAGTTGGTGTTATTTATTTATGTTTGTTATTGACATGGGCGTAAATAGAGAATTTGCCTGAGGGGAACCATGGGACCAACCATCCGGGGGGCATAGGACCAGCTATCCTCTGGTGGGTCTGGAAAGCCCCAAATTTTCTCAATTTTTCTTGGGGCAAGGAGCTTTCTGGGGGGGGGGGGGGGAGGCCTCCTCCCCGGCACCCCCTAGTTACGCCCATGGTTATTGAGAATCAAATTTAAATTTAAAAGATAAAATAAGACAACCATGGAGCAGAATAGGTCATAAGGAGATTTTTTGACAGAGTACAAAAATTTAATCACAATTTTTTTTTCTTTTACTAATTCCTTGTTTTGACCTAAATATTCTCATCTGATAAGATTAATTTTTTTATTTAAAGAATGAAACATAGTTCTCAAACAGAAATTACTTGTCCCGGTTTTTTTTTTTTTTTAAAGTTTATTGATCCAAAAGCAAAATATTTCAAATAAATAAATAGGTCAAGGAAACCATTCAACAGAAAGTAATGAAAATCACAACTATCGGACAATATAAGGAGGCTCCTGACTAATCGGATAAACTGCGAATAACTAGAGTTGCAAACAATTCAGTTTTAAGCCACCCTTGTCTTAAAAAATTAACAAACATTGCCAATGTCTTCTGGAGTAGCTAAGTGGGAAATAATCTCATAAAGTTAACGGGGCTTAAAACCTAAGTGTGATCTATAAGTGGTCGTTAACATATTTTGTGACGATTTTCTAGCCCCCCCCCCTCCCATGTCACAGTTAGTCACATACAAACAAACCCCCCTACAAATATTGTCTCAACATAGAACTACCCCCCCCCTCCCCCGTATAAAATATCTTATACAAAATTCACATTATTTTACCTTTTTTTCTTTTTTAAGTAGATTTTCCCTCGTAACTCAAATAATCACTCCATTTATTTCCTGTTGTGAAAATCATTCGACCTTTTTTTTCAAAAATTTTATAAATTCAACTTTGAATTGTTATTTCCCACTTAGAGACCCCCGGGCCCCCTTGTCATAATTAGTAACGTTTTGTCCAGACCCCCCCCCCCCCCCCCTAACGCGTTATGTAATATGTGGACGACAACCCCCACAACCACCCCCCCCCCCCAAACCCCAAAACCCCCCCCCCCCCCCCCCCCCACCCCCCCACCCCCCTCCCCTAATAGTTTAAATATATTTTTAATTTTTCTATTTTCAGGCCGAGATCGATGCAGCTGTACAAACTCTTTTGAAATTAAAAGCTGAATATAAATCTGAAACAGGCCAAGAGTGGAAAGCAATTCCTCCTCAAACTCCACCAGTAGAAGGTGGAAATCTTGGTGATGATTTAAATAAAAAAATAATTGAACAAGGAGACAAAGTAAGACAATTAAAATCAAATAAAGCTGAAAAAGCTACTATTGATTCCGAAGTCAAAATTCTACTTGAGTTAAAAGCAGAATTTAAAAAAGCAACTGGAATTGATTGGAAACCAGGTGTAAAAGTTCCTATTTCTTCTACAGTAACCTCTCAATCGCCGCCTAAACTTGATGCTTCTGGGGATTTTTTAAATGAAAAAATTATCCAACAAGGTGATAAAGTTAGAAAGCTTAAAGGAGAAAAAGCCGATAAATCATCGATTGATGCAGAGGTTAAAATTCTTTTACAATTAAAAGGTGAATATAAATCTACCACTGGACAAGATTGGAAACCAGGTGCTCTTCCTCAGGCCCAAGCACAGACACAAGGAAATCAATCATCCGAAAACCATTTATATGATCTTGTGGAAAATCAAGGAAATAGAGTTAGACAATTAAAAGCAGACAAAGCAGATAAATTCACAATTGATTCGGAAGTTCAAAAATTATTGACTTTAAAACGTGATTATAAAGAAGCTACAGGACAAGAGTGGAAACCGAAAACCATCCCTCAACAATCACAAAAACCATCTGGAGCTGATTTGAACAATAAAATTATTCAACAAGGTGATAAAGTTAGACAATTAAAAACGCAAAAAGCTGAAAAAACGATAATTGACCAAGAAGTTAATATTCTTTTGAGTTTAAAATCAGAATATAAAACAGCAACTGGTCAAGATTGGAAACCAATAAGTGTAACTCCTCAACAACAAACTTCTGGAGGAGATTTGAATGAAAAGATTAAAATACAGGGAGATAAAGTTCGTCAATTGAAAGCAAACAAAGCTGAAAAATCATCAATTGATGCTGAAGTGAAGACCCTTTTAGAATTAAAGAATAAATACAAACAAGAAACAGGACATGATTGGAAACCTGTTCCCGTAAGTGAACAACAACAACAACTTCAAGGATCTTCGACAGAGAGTGATTTATCCGACAAAATAACAAAACAAGGTGATAAAGTTCGTCAATTAAAGGCAAATAAAGCGGAGAAATCAGCAATTGATTCAGAAGTGAAAACTCTTTTGACCTTGAAGTCGGAATTCAAAACAGTTACTGGAAAAGATTGGAAGCCTCCAGTAGCATCTTCAACAACAGCTCCGAAAAAAGAAATGGATTCGAAAACTGAGTTGGCATCTGCAATTCAGACTCAGGGCGATCATGTAAGACAGCTCAAAGCATCCAAAGCCAATAAGGTATTTATAACCAATATTAAATATTTTCAATTTATTTAATGGTTATTTAATAATAAATAACCCCAACTTTGCCTATTATTTGTAATAACCTCAAAGCCATAAGAGATTTTTTTTATATTTCCTCTAACTCAGGCATGTCAAACACCGCTGACACGTGAGACGTTTTGAAAAAAAAAATTTTCAATTTTTCTCGGAGGTGGCGGTCGCCCCCCCCCCCCCCCTCTTTGCTTTGTAGAAAATATTATGTGGCCCTCAATATCATGAGTTTGACATGCCTGCTCTAAGTTGATCGATCCTTGGCTACCAACAACTTTTGTCAAGCTAAGTTTAGAAGGTTACCTCCCAAAGTTAGTATGAATGTTCTTTATTTTTGGGGATATTTGTCAAGTCTGACAAAAAAATTTATATCCCTACAAACATTTACAGTTCAATCCAAAAATCATTTGATGAGTCAAGCTCACTATTAATCGGCAAAGTTGAAAAATAAAATTAAGTGTTTTGGAGAAAATTTGACCATTGTTTCTTTCATAACCACTAAATTTAATCTATAGATTAAAATGAATTATTAATTAGGGTGGTCCTTAAAAATTGATTTTTCCAATTTATACCGGGTCACCCTGCTCGTTTGTTCTACTCCTTAAAAAGAATTTTAGGAATATTTGCGACTTTTTTAGGAGTCACTACCACTCTTTAAAGTTCAGGCCTATTCAAATACATTGAGAGATTAGCCTTAATAGTCGAGTCGATTTAACTTTTTACCTGGAAAGTATTTCGAAGTTAATGAAATGTTGACAGGTTATTTGGGGGTACTCTAGGATGTATATCCTAAGTCTTCGACCTCGAGGACTAACTTAGAAGCAAAGTTGTAGGGCTAAATTTTGGTACATAAAACGAATTTGTAAACCAAATATTAACCGAGATACGGCCGTTCAAAGTTTACATTTGGAGGATATTTTGTCTAACTTTGAACGGCCATATCTTGGGCCTACAAATTCATTTTATGTACCAAATTTTAGCAAATCTAATGGCCTACAACTTTGCATAGGACTATAGTGGACAATATATGCTCACTTTACGAAATATAAGCAAAAAACTGGAAAAAGTTCAAAATTTTGAGGTTTTTGCGTCCCCCCCCCCCCCTTCCAAGGTTAGCACAAGGTTCTCGAGGTCAAGGACTTATGATAGACATCCTAGAGTACCCCCAAATAACCTGTAAAAATTTCATTTACTTCGGGATACTTTCCAGGTAAAAAGTAATATCGACTGGACTATAAGGCTAATTTAATCTCTCTATGTTTTTGAATAGGCCTCAACTTTAAAGAGTGGTAGCGAGCCCTAAAATCATGCTGAAAAATCCTCAAAAATTCCTAAAATTCTTTTTTAAATAGTAGAACAAAAGAGCAGGGTGCCCTGGTATAAATTGTAAAAATCAATTTTTAAGGACCACCCTATTATATATATATATATATGTAAAAATGTGTAAATTATTAATATACCACTAGGCACAAATGTATTTAAATGGTACTTGCGTTATAATTAGGGCCTTCTGTTTGGAATAATTAAATTCAAAGAGAACCTTAGAAATTATACTACCCTCTCAATACATTTGTGTCAATTGATATGTAAACGTTGAAAGGCCAGGGTAACATTTTCTCCAAACTTGTTAGCTTATTTATCTTAAATAAAAAAATAAAATATTTTAATGTTTTTATATTTTTTAAAATAAAAGTAATATTTTTAAAGGGTTTCCAAAAAATAACTAGTTTTTATTTCATATTTTTTTTATTTGTTTTAAGTAAAAAAGTGAAGAGGCAGTCGTTAAATTAAATAGTAAACTGCAAATAAAATAGAATTTTTTAATATTTTATTTGACTTGCTAAGATTTGGGTGTGAATATGCTCCGATTTTCAAAAATGTATTTTATATTTTCTTTCCAAGGAAATAATGATATAAAAAGTTTTCCAAAGAGCAAAGATTAGTTTTCTTTTAATAACAATTTTTTTTATTATTAAAAATATTAACTATCTTATAGAATTTTAACATAATTTAGTTATTAATTAAAATTAAATTAAATAGTTTATTATAAATAGACTATTTCTTTTTTCTGTTCTTAGTAAACGGTTTGGCTGACCTGATCGCCTTTGTTGATTGAATATTTTCTTCTTTTCCACCGAAAAATATACAAAGGATCGACGACATCTATATAGATTTAAAAATATTTATTGTTTTATTTTTTTTTCCTTTTTATTTTTGAATTAAATCAAATTTCATTGACAATATAGATTTTTGTATTTCTTTGCTCATTTGTTGATCTTTTAAAATATCTTCATTTCCAGATCCTTTTTTTTTGTCCTTTTTAATTTTTTTTTTTCACTTTAACTATTATTATATTCTAACAATTTATTTTTGGGTGGAATTTAGGTCTATTCTCTAAAAACAGACGTTAAAATTTAACATCTTAAATTGGGTGTTAAAAAGTAAAGTAATAACACCAGCTATTCTCTAAACTAAGTTTTAACAGCGAAGTTAACATTTTACTTTTTAGCACCAGGTGTTAATGATCTATATGAAGATAGCTATGTTTTCTGCTTGTTCGTGTTTTTACACCCCTTGATGATCAAAATCAAAACCTTACTTTTTAGGTTAAAGACGCCATTTTTATGCATTAAATACGGCGTTAAAATATTAAAGGCACCACCTAGACAAGACATTAATTTTTAACAGTTGACTAAATGATAACGCTTTTACGATAAAGTTTTTGCTTACAGAACAACAATTTGAGACAAGGAGATGATAAAATGAATTAACGCTTATTTCAGATGTTAAAAGTTAACATTTTTGCTTAGAGAGTAGACCTGATTGGGTTTTTTTTAAATATTGATATATATATATATATATAAAACTTCCTGAAACTACTGTATATATATATATATATATATATTTATATATTTTAATTTTCGTTTGAGGTCTTTTTTCGGCAATTATATTCGGCCCTGTTTATTTCAATTGATTTATGGTCATTTTAATTGGAATAACTTTTTACTTTTTATCCCATGGGGCAAGAAGTGAACCCCAGGTTGGTAGCACAAGAGGCGAGTCTACTAACACTGTACTACGGGCATGAGGCTTAAAAAATATAAATTCAAAGAAAAAAAGTAAAAATGTATTTCCTGATAAGACTTTGTAGCCGAAAGAGTTAAATTAAATAATATATAATCTCCTGTTATAAAATATTTAATATTTATTAATTTAGGTTGATATCGATGAAGCTGTCAAGAATTTATTAAGCTTAAAAGCAAAATATAAATCTGTGACTGGAGAAGATTGGAAACCACCTTCAGTAACGCCAATGAATAATTCTGATGGAGATAATAAAGTGGCTCTTCTCTCAGCAAGAATTACCGAGCAAGGAAATATTGTCAGAGAATTGAAAAGTAAAAAACCTCCTGCTGAGAAATCTAAAATCGACACAGAGGTTAACCAGCTATTAAAATTAAAGGTCTTACTTTTACTAATACTATTGCTATTAATTTCTCTTTTTAAATTATATTTTCAAAATTAAGTCTGTATTTTTTGATTTTTTTAAATTATTAAAATTCACTATTTTAAAAGAAAATCATCTAGAAATTTTGTAAACTTTTTCCTTTTTCGTGTTTATCCTTTCTTGAATATGTAAATTCCAAAAAACATGACTAAAATTAATCTGCTCCAAATATATTCTTAAATCTTGTATATAATTGGAAAATTTTCTAAAATATTTTGAGAAAGTTACGCAGCTCTTAAGAAACAAATTTTTGGACTGACAATTCTTCTATTCTTTGTATCCCAGATTCTTTCTTCTAAATTTTCAATAGGCATCATGCCTACGGACCTGACGATTATAGAATAAAAAACTGGTGTGACAAGAACAGCACACAACTTTCTCTTGCCTTCGGTAATCGAAAGTTGTGTTCTGTGCTTGTCACACCAGATTTTTTTGTGTCCCGATATATTTAGTTCCCGACAGTACGGTACATTCGACTTTTAAGATGTAAAATTTATAAGTAGGCCTAAGGGAAAATTTTTATATTTTGTTACCACGGCAACCATTTCTCCTATCTTTTTCTATGGAGTACAAGAGTAAAGTCTTCAGAAAACTTCAATGGCAAAATGAGAATATACATTTTAAAGGGCATCTAAAAAATAATTGATTTTTGAATTTTAATCAAAATCGTTGGAGCGAATTTTGAAAAAATCGAAAAAACTGAAAAAATACATCAGTAAAGTACTAGTACTTTTTGACCGATTTAAGTTAGGCACCCTCCAACACAACTTTCGATTACCGAATCCTGCAACTCATCTCGTATTAGCACTCATAAAAAGCAAATTCTATAAATTAAGAAAAAACTAGGTAAAAACCTTTTAATTAATTAAGACTAAGCATGTTTTTATTTATCAAACAATAATAAATAAAAATCTTTTCCCCAAATTTTAGGCTGAATATAAAACTCTGACCAATAAAGATTGGTCTCCTGAGGGAGGAGGTACTAGAAGAAATAAAAAAGATGAAAAACCAACTAATAATAATCCATCATCGGCTTCAGCGCAAAAAAATATTAATCCACCATCATCCTCGATAAAAAAACAAACTCGTTTGGGCTTGGAAGCAAAGAAAGAAGAAAATCTTCCCGATTGGTATTCGCAAGTAAGTTATTTGGTTTTTTAAATAAACTAGTTAATTTTTTAATTATCTTTTAATATAAAATTTGTTTCCTATTATTAGGTTTTAACTAAAGGCGAATTAATTGAATATTACGATGTCAGTGGATGTTATATTCTTCGTCCTTGGGCATTTTCTATATGGGAAACAATTCGTGATTTCTTTGATCGAGAAATCAAGGAACTTGGAGTTCAAAATTGTTATTTTCCAATGTTTGTACCTAAATCCGCACTGGAAAGAGAGAAAGAGCATATTGCCGATTTTTCTCCAGAGGTTTGTATGATTCATTTTCAATAAATTACAGGTGGCATAGTCTTTAGATGGCCAAAGGTGGTCGAAAATGATTTGGATACATGAAATAATCTATAGGGCTTATCTTCTTCTTCTATCCTCGCCTTATTCCCGCGATACGGGGTCGGCGGACCATGCTTTTTCCTTCCAACCCTATCATGCGTTTTTGCGACCGGAAGAAATACGATAGGCCGGCCTGACACCTGTTGAAAAGAGGAAGGAAGAGACAGACATACAAAGAATTGAAGGACTGCCTGTCCCAGCTCGGACAGCTCGTGGTCGCCATCCACGTACACCCTTGACCAAATGTATAGGGCTTATATAACATGTTATTCTTAGACTATATAAAATGATAATAGTCTCTATTAGCTAACGAAGTTGGCCAATGATCATCATAGTATAACGCAGATATACTGTATATATATATATAATTATTATTTCCAAATCTTTTTCGACCACCTTTGGGGAGATCATATGACTTCAGTTTAACTGAAGATGAAGGAATAAACTTCTATTAAACACATCCAACTATCACATCCCATTTCTTCCTTTAACGTTATAATTAATTTAAAGCAATGATTCATTTTCCAAATATTTTAGTTTTGCTAATTTTACTTTGATTGATTGTTGTAGTTAGAATTGAGGCGTTCAGCGCCAGAACGGCCTAACCCACAGTAGATGTGGTTTTACAAGATGTGGATTTTATAGCTGGATAATCGTTAAGGTGTGAAGAAAAGAATTGCAGCTAGATATATTTCTTTTATTTGGCCCACTAGGCCAACGTTTCGGTCTTGGTCAAGATGATGTGATACCATGAATATAAGAATTTGATTACAGATATTTAAAAATATTAGTATGTACAATGATTGAATATCAGTTTAGAAAATACAAAATATTAAAATAAGCCAATTAGTTGAGCACAGGCCGTGGATAAGAGAGTTAGACATCACATAGTCATTCCCCCACTCTGCAATGAGTGGTGTAGCAGAGCTAGGAACCCAGTGCGCAGCTTACCGCTTTAAAATATCCCTGTATAGAAATATTGTGAATCTTATGTCTTGTTTAAAATTGACAGTATTATTTAAATAAATATATATTGCCTATAGAGTCAACCTCTTATAGTAATTGAATGTTTATTTCAAACCACCTAATCTTTTTCAACTTTCAAAACTAAAAAAACTGTTTTCACAATATAGGTCTAGTCTCCTTCAAATATTTTTTTACCAAATCAAAAACATGCTATTGGGATAATCTAAAGATGTATTTACCTTTAAATTGTACAGTAGCACCAAAAACACATATTTAAATTTTTCGCTTAGTGTTTCTAAATAAACGATTCAATTGTCCTTGAAACCTAAGATTTTCACCTCTTCAAAGTTAAAATGATGGCTATTGTTAATAGCATGGTCGGCCAGTGCAACACTAGTGTTGTTCCTATGTTGAGACAACAGGATATTAAAGTATTGCCGAGTCTGACCCACATAGTATAAGTCACAATCGTTGCATGACACTTTGTAGACAATCTCAGAGTTCTCAAGACGGGGGGATTTCTTGTTATTAAAGAGGAACCTCAAAGTGTTAGTGGGCTTAAACGATATAACAATACTATATGTAATTTCTTATTTATAATATTTATCTCAAATTGACAGCCCATAGCTGAGAAGATGGTCTCGACCGAGACTTAAACGTTAGCCTAATGGGCCTTAAATAAATTAAATAAATACTAACTGCTTTTCTTTCTTCATCCTGCTACTCATCAACAACTTTTATCCAGCTATAAATCTACTTTTCTCATCTATATTCTTTATTACATTTAATCATATCTCCGAGCTTTAACCCATTTTCAAAAATAAATTTGTTCGACATTTAGGTTGCCTGGGTCACCCAATCGGGAGATTCTCCTTTGGCTGAGCCGATTGCAATTCGTCCAACTAGTGAAACTGGAATGTATCCAGCGTTTGCTAAATGGATCCAATCTCATCGTGATCTTCCAATTCGATTGAATCAATGGAATAACGTTGTTCGATGGGAATTTAAACACCCGCAACCATTTTTACGTACTAGGGAATTTTTATGGCAAGAAGGTCATACTGCTTGGGCTAAACAACCAGAAGCCGAAGAAGAGGTTTTAACTATACTTGATCTTTACGAACGAGTTTATACCGAATTACTTGCGATTCCTGTAATTAAAGGACGAAAGACGGAAAAAGAAAAATTTGCTGGAGGGTAAGTATCATCTCTTTTTATATTAGCATTTAAGATTATCTTACAAAATAGAAATATTTTCCTTGAAAAATAATATGAATCCTTTCATCGTATTATCTAACAACTTATTTATATTTTCAAATTATAAATTAGTGATTTTTTTTTTAAATAGATATTATACCACAACAACAGAAGCTTTTATCGCAGCAAGCGGTCGAGGAATTCAAGGAGCTACTTCCCATCATCTAGGTCAAAATTTCTCCAAGATGTTTGAGATTACATTTGAAGATCCTGAAACACAAGAGAAGCAATACGCTTTTCAGAATTCCTGGGGTATGACTACTAGAGTGATTGGAGTTATGATTATGGTTCATGCAGACAACCAAGGGCTAGTTTTACCTCCAAATGTTGCAACTTTACAAGTAAATATTCAGAGTTCACTTACAAAAATAAAATAAAAGTATTGTTTATTAATTCTATTCTATTTTATTATAGGTTATTATTATTCCGTGTGGTATAACTGCGAGTTTATCAGAAGATATACGTAAAGAAATACTTAAAGCTTGTGAAAGTCTTGAGAAAGCGATGAAATTATCGGGACTCCGGGTTAAATCTGATTTACGAGATAATTACTCTCCAGGCTGGAAATTCAACCATTGGGAACTAAAGGTAAAACTGATACTAGCCCCGAAGTATCTCAATAGAGCAGTGATTCCAAACTCAGAGCCGCGGCTTCTCGATAACATAAGAATTTTAATTTTGGCCCAAATTATTTATAAAAATATCATGCCTGGGGTCTCGGCAGAAAAATATGCCGATACCGATACCAAAAGCTTCAATTTAATTTAAAATAAAGAATATATATATACGGTCGTATAGAGGCAATATTTTTACTTTTGGCCACTTTTGTGGGGAGGGGTCATGGATTTTCCCCAAATATTAGTATGTTGTAGTTCCTTATAAAGTAAGATTGCTTGCTATTCTTCAGCCCTCAAAGGGCTGCTGTTCCAGAGAAAACGCCATTAGAATGCCCAAAAAGGGTAATTTTCGTATCTAATCTAATTTTTCTAATTGCGTTTATTCTGGTCCAGGAGCCGCCCTTTGAGGGCTGAAGATTGGCAAGCAATCTTACTTTTTAAGGTACTACATCATACTAAAACTTGGAGAAAATCCACGATCCCTCCCCAACAAAAGAAGTTCAAAAGTAAAATTATTGCCCATCAATAGTTTAAAATAATTTTCATGAAACTTTTATCTTTAGGGGGGTTCCAGGGAAGAAATATATATTCAGTGGAACCCCGATATTTCGTATTTCCGGCTAATTCGTACAAATTTGCCTATCCCTAGAAAAAATTTTTATTTCAATTTGTAATTGCGATAATTCGTACCAAACTGTCCATCCCGATCCCCCAATCATACGAATTATTGTATTTTTAAAATATTTAATATTGTAGAGGTGGGTGAATCTTGGAATAAGTTTTCCTCCCCACCCCCACCCAAAAACACGTACCTGATATATATATAATTCATGTCAAAAATTAATTCTATACTAAGTACTGAATAGAATGTTTTTCTACTTTTGTCAAAATATGATTTAGAACTATCCAATCTCAGTCGTTCACTTCAAAATCTATTGTTTTATTTTTTTTGTTATAAAGGGCGTACCTCTCCGAGTAGAAGTTGGTCCCAAAGATCTGGAGAATAATCAATTTGTTGCTATACGACGAGACAATGGCAAAAAATTAGTTATTCCCAATAATGATATCAATAAAATTTCCAATCTTTTAAAAGAAATTCAAGAAAATTTACTCCAAAAGTAAGTAAAATAATTATTATTTAAAAAAAACTGTTTTAAAAAAATCTATTATTAAATGTATTTTTTTTTATTTTCGTTTTTAGGGCTACAAAAGAGTTGGAGACCCATTTAATTATTTGTAAAAAATGGACAGATTTTTGCACTGAATTAGATCGCAAAAATATAATTTTAGCTCCATTTTGTGAAAGGATAGAATGTGAAGAGCTCATTAAAAAAGAGAGTGCCAGGTAAGAAAAAAGAACTGATTTTTAATTTAATTACTGTAATTAATAGATTCTTACTTTTGCGACTCTCTAGGAAAGATTTTTGTTTAATTTTTTGTTGTCTAACCTACCGAAAATTGTTTTTATTTTTTGAGAAAATTTATAAGTCTAGTCTATATTTAGGGGCAAGAGAGTTGCGACACATTCATTGTTCGTAAACTGTCTCTATTAATAATGTCGTGAGTCCACCCCTATGAAGTACCGAATCAGTTGCACTACAGAAATCAGAAAGAGATTGATGACTTTCAGGGCCGCCGGAACGAATTTGAATCAGGGGTTGGAGGGGGAAGGGGGCATATTTATTTATTTCTTCCAAATGATATAAAACAAATCTACTATAACTTATAGTCCAAAAAAAATTTTGATAAAATCACTAGCAAATTTTTAAAAATTTTAATTTAATAATACAATGTATTAAGCGGCTATTCTCTTACTAACTTAGGCCGTGAAAATTTTTCTATACAAAATATTTTATATTAATATTACTACTTGATAAAATATTACTCGGACCAGCATTATCGATCTTGTAAGCTGCGCTGAATTCCAAATGAAGAAAAACTATTAGTAACATAAGGCTTGGGCTGACTTTTGACATGGGGCGAAAACAGAAAAAGTTTGGGAACCCCTGGGCTATATAGTAGATTTGTTTTATGCTATTTGAAACAAATAAATATTTTTAATTTTCTTTTTTTTTTTTTTTTTTTTTTTGAAGGGATAAAGTCTCAAGTTTTCATGATATTTAAATTTTATTATTTTAATTCCATATAAAACGTTTTTAGAAATTAAAAATACAATAGGGTCTATATATATAAAATATTTTTGAAAAAAATGAATTCCTTACTCCTTTTTTTTTTTTTTTTTTTTTTTAATTTAAAAGATTTTACTTATAATATATTGTATAATTTAAAAAAAAAAGTAATCGATAAAGATATGTGGCTGTAGGCTTAATGATGATGGAGTCAGGAAAAAAAACAAGACGAGTGCAGCCAAATATTCTTTTATTTCAATTCTCGCGCTCACGGCTGACGTTTCGGCCAGAGGTCTAGGCCATCTTCAGAGATTGGCAATAATCAAAAAGTATGGAAATTTGTAACAGCGACAACATTCAGCATGTGGTCCCCTCACAGCAAAACGGAGAGAAAAAAAAAACTTTTTAGTAGAGAAAAAAAAAAACTCTTCATTTTGCTGTGAGCGGACCACATGCTGAATGTTGTCGCTGTTGTTACAAATTTCCACACTTTTTGATTATTGCCAGCCGGCTCTGACGATGGCCTAGACCTCGGATCGAAAAGCCGTGAGAGCGAGAATTGAAATAAAAGAATATTTGTCTGCATTTATCTTGTTTTTTTCCTGACTTCTTCATCAAAAAAAGTAATAAAAGAAGACATATCGCCACCCCCCTTTGCCCCCTCCTTTAGGATGTCCTTCCCCCCTCCCCCTGTTTCTGCGCCTATGATAACTTTCTGCCTAAATAATTTAATTTTATTGAAAAAGAAAAATCTGCTGGAGATTTTTTTTTTATTATTTCTAGATTCATTTTTGAGCCAGGTGTTTCCACCATCCCTCCTTTTAAACTTGTCCTTGTGATTCACACATAACACATCCCAAAATCCTTTTGATTTCTTGGCAAAAAATTAATAACTAGCTGGTACACAAGTCTCGGAACACTCTACAAAGTACAGAATTTCATTCAAAACTTCCTATATCCCTATCCCGAAACACATATTCTACGACTTTAATTTTACATTTGTATCATTCGCTAATTTAAATTCTATATAATTCTAACAGGGAGGAAGGCGCGGATCCTGGAGCTCCTTCGATGGGTGCTAAGAGCCTTTGTATTCCATTTAAACAACCAGAGAAAATCGAACCAGGTGATAAATGCATTCATCCGTCTTGTCAAGAGAAACCTCGTAGTTTCACTCTTTTTGGAAGAAGTTATTGAAACTTTAATGTATATTTTAAAAAATAAATGAATTTTTTAACCCAAAATAAAATAATTTATCTTTTCTTTAGCAAACCTGGCCATAACTTCTATTATTTCTTTTAAATTATTTGTTATATCCAACAAAGCTGTGAGTGTTATTTATAGGCGAGGCCAAACATCCTATGCCCCCTGGATTCGAACCCAGGATCTCCAGCCTTTCCGGGGCATATCTCTATGACTTACTTGTTAGTTAAGTCCGAAAAGAATCGAGTTCTTTTAAATACTAATATCCAGTCCTTAATTGAAATGAATTTTTATCCCTTGGAACAGCAAGTGAACCTCATGTTGGTAGCACAAGAGGAAGTATACAAACACCAGGCTCTGCCAACTTCTATGGGAGGAATTGAAATCCATTGTTCTAGACTGATTTAGTCGCCAATCCAGGCGCTAGTATCGGCGCTGTCAAATTTTAGCCTGATTCATCTCGTTGACGAAAAAAATTACCACAGAAATACACACAGACAGACAGACACACAGACATCATTCCAAAAACTACTTAAATGGATTCAGGGGACCTCAAAACGCATTTTGGGGGCTTCAGAAAAATTTCCATTTTTTTTACGATTACATTAACTTTACCTGTCCAACCTTATGGTTGGTGGGCAAAGTTAAAAAGTTTTTTAAAAATTTGTCAAAATTCCCTAAACATAAGGTTACCAAAATTTATATTCCACAAATCCTTTCTCTCGTTATAATGACAGATAAAAGAAATTATAAGTCAGCATTAAAAATAAAAGGAAATTGATAATATGATTTAAAAAAAAAGTGCAGGAGGTGGATTTGAACTCGCGAAGTTTGGTTACGTGAGAATGGGAAAAAAAAATATAGATTGGTTGCGGACGAATTAACCAACTGAGCCATCGTTTATCTAATTCTCATATCGAAAAATAAGCCATATGAGAAACATGAAACAAAAGAAGTATTAAAAAAATTTTAATATTCTACATATGATATATCATTTTTTATAATTTTTTATGCAGATTAATAATTTATATTCAAAATTTCAATATCATGCCTAGTTTTCAAATAATTCAATGGGCCAACATCAGATTGTTTATGCCTTGATATAATTAAACCAAAAACTCTATCTAACATATGATACATGTCATTAATTCTTGAATTTCCCCTGATTCCAAATAACTAAACCCCTTTTAATTATATGATTTAATTTGGGAGTTATTGGCGATCAAAGTTAAGCTTATTTTCGACCTTAATGACAGCAACACTCAATTTTCTATATTATCGAAAAAGCTTATTTAGCATTGTCTGATTAAAACCAAATTTTTACCAGAGATTTATAATTAAAAAATGAGTTTTTTTCTAAAGTTTCATTGAGATTGGTAAAGAAATAAATAAAATATTGACTATTTTGTAAATTGAGTTTTAGAATTCGGGATCCCGGATTGGTAAAGAGAGCGCTCTGTGAACCGGGTCTAGGCTTGAATCTGAGATCCCAATTCTAAAACTCAATTTACAAAATAGTCAATATTTTATTTATTTCTTTACCAATCTCAATGAAACTTTAGAAAAAAACTCATTTTTTAATTATAAATCTCTGGTAAAAATTTGGTTTTAATCAGACAATGCTAAATAAGTTTTTTCGATAATATAGAAAATTGAGTGTTGATGTCATTAAGGGCGAAAATAAGCATAACTTTGATCGCCAATAACTCCCAAATTAGATCATATAATTAAAAGGGCTTTAGTTCTCTGGAATCAGGGGGAATTCAAGAATTAATAACATGTATCATATGTTAGATAGAGTTTTTGGTTTAATTACATTAAGGCATAAACAATCTGACGTTTGCCCATTGAATTATTTGAAAACTAGGCATGATATTGATAATTTTGAATATAAATTATTAATCTGCATAAAAAATTATAAAAAATGATATATCATATGTGGAATATTAAAATTTTTTAAATACTTCTTTTGTTTCATGTTTCTCATATGGCTTATTTTTCTATATGAGAATTAGATAAACGATAGCTCAGTTGGTTAATTCGTCCGCAGCCAATCTATATTTTTTTTTTCCCATTCTCACGTAACCAAACTTCGCGAGTTCAAATCCACCTCCTGCACTTTTTTTTTTTATTCTTAACTGTTTTTTATACCTCATGTGGGGGGGGGGCTGGCGCGCGCCCCAAAAATCACCTGGCACGGAGGCGGTACTATTAAGGTTCTGTATTACGGCCCTGAGGCATTAAAAATATAAATTCAAAGAAAAAATCTATTCCCTGATAAGCCTTTGTAGCTGAAAAAGTTAAATAATATATAATTTCCTGTTATAAAACTTTCATTATTTATTAATTTAGGTTCGATGAAGCTGTCAAGAATTTATTAAGCTATATGCATATATGCTATATGGGGAAAAAGATAAATCCTAATCGAATGCTTTGAGCTAAGCGGGCTTTTTTTGGAAATTTTGGTTGGCAACCTGTTGGCAACACTGCTCCGCATGTTCAGATTCCCTGATTTCTTCCATAGATCATTTTCTTCTCTGTGCTCTTTTCTTAGATAATGTTATTTTTTATTTATTTTCCTTCTCAAATAAATTTCAGATCTGTGATTCTGAAATATTATATTAAAGAATAACTACTTTTTATTTTCTTTTTTCAAATTTAAATTTTATTTTCAAGTGTTATTCTAAAATAACATGGCAAGTATAAATTCTCGGTAAGTAATTAATTTTTTATGTGTTCATGTACATTATCGATGTGTTTTCTTTCAACATACAGCTCGTTTAATTAATCTACCAATGTATCTTATACATATATATATATATTTTTTTAAGGTTTGGCACATGCATCGTCTGCGATAGAAATCCCGCCAAATACTGTTGTCCTGGCTGTGAAATCAAAACATGTTCATTACCATGTGTTAAAATCCATAAGAAGGAATTGGATTGTGATGGAATTCGAAATCGCGTTGCCTACAAAAACAAAAAAAACATGACTAATCTTGACTTACAAAGCGGTAATTATTTATTAACCAAGTAAATGAATGATTCTTCTTTTTGAAAAGTATCTTGCACAAAAGTTTTGTACATCATGATATTTTATCATCCATCAAACGTTAATTTTGTAAATATAAAACAAATCTTTTAAATTTCACAGATTTTAGCCAACATGTTGCTATTTCTGTTCACTGTGGAGAAAACATCAGAAGTGTTCTGAAAATTTTTTTTTATTATTTATAAAAGAAGTTTTTCAGTATATGATGCCCGATGTTATTTACTTCAATTGATTGGTTCTTCTGAAAGTTATTTAATTAAGTTTTTTTTACAACAATTCTTTAAAAAAACAAGTTTTCTATAATTGGAGGTTGTAAGAGGATCATATTCGATTCTCAAGGAGAAATCTTCCAATTGAGAATTGCAAGTTTTATATATATATATATATATGATCTGATTCTGTGAGAATTTAATGTATGAACAAAATTAGATTTTGAAATAATTAAATCAAAAATTTTTTTTTATATAATAAAAATTAAACATCTAATATTTTAAATCTTTTTATATATATATCAATTTATATCTTCTACAGTATGTTGCTTTACAGTGATCATTAATTACAATTATAAAATTTGTTTTTGAGAATTGAACATTTAGATTAATTGAAATAGATAAATCTTCTAATTACAACAACAGAATTGATTTGTTTTTTGACAGATGATAATTGTGATAAATTTATTTGTATTAAATAATTTCCACATCCTGGGGTCCCGGGTTTCCTTCCCGTCCCAAAAGTGAAAAATTTATTTCATTTGAATTGACTACAAATCATTTGAAATAAATAGGGTTGGAGTCTAAATGGCCTTAGATGCCGAAAAAGACCTTAAAAAAAAAAATTTCCACAACCCTGCAGATGGTTCTTCACAATGAAACTGGAAAATAAAACCCATTGAATAGAATCTGTGAAAATGACAAAGAAAATACCATAGTTATTTATATATTCATATCAGCAATTCTTTTCCCAACAGCTTAATTTATTTAATATAAATTTGGATATTCATCCTCAGAGCAATATGCTATATATATATATATATATGTTTTTTAGATTATATGTTACTAGAAGAAATAACTCGAGAAGTCAGTCATTCTACCCGTTCTAGTAATCCTTGCAAGCAGTTTACTAGAATAAATAAACCTTTACCTCTCGTAAGTGTTCATTTTTTAATTAATTTTATTATAATAAGTAGCCTAATAGTAAGCAGATTTTTTAAGATTCATTTTTAATTAATTTTTTTTTTTCTTCTCTAGCACTTACAAAAGCTTTGTGGAGGAGCTTATAAAAGAGGAACTCACCTCCATATCCTTCCTGGGAATTTTTCTGATCATCGCCAAAATACAACTTTTTTTAATTGGAAAGAAGATGTCATCTATTGGAGAGTGGATTGGATTTTTATTCAGGCTGATAATTTTAAAATTACTTCCGAAAGGTAAAATTTATTAATATAGCTTGATCAATACTTTTGAAAAATAAAATAATAATAATAATAGAAACTTATAGAAAAAATTTTGTTTCTGTCACAGTAATGTCTATAAAGGAATTCATTACAAAGTGATAATTTTAACATTAAATTTACGATTGTAACAATATTTTCATTTATACCTCAATCGAAATTAACAAACTATTGTCACAAAGCAGTGCCGGATTAAGCAAGGTGAATGCCCTTTGGCAGTTGAAATCTCGGAGTTCAAATGATCAATGGTAACCATTCATCCCGCATTTTGCGGGGCAATTTTGCATTTAGATTCAATGACCCGCAAAATGTCCTACTTTTAATTTGTAATTGTTTCTTCACTTGTGTTTAAGATTTAAATAAAAATTTTCAATTTTTAAAAATTATTTAAATTATTTATTTTTTATAATATGATGACATTATATTGGAATATTTTTATACAATTGTTCATTCATTTCAATTGAATTGGCAACCAATCGATTTAAATAAATAGCGACGGGGTCTAAATGGCCTCAAATGCTGAAAGAGTTAAAAAAAAAAACTAATGTTGCGGGGCCCCTAAAAATCGTGGAGCCCATAGGGGATCGTCTACTCCGCCTAATGGGTAATCCGGCACTGCATACAAGGGCGGACTGACGGAAAGAAACAAAATTTAAAATATTCTCTAATTCAAATAGCCGAAAAGGCACTGTACCGACTGTAGTAGAACTACGGATCTGCCGATTTGTATTCAACATGCCCCATCTTTAGATCAAAGCATCGCATTCTATTTTTTTGTCAAATGACAAATTTCTCCGTCGACAAGGCGCAGTCTAGCTGGACAAAGTGAGATATTCTCATAAAGACTAATTTTAATATTAACTTATAAATAGCCCTCTAGCCTTGATGTAAGTTACAGGCCTTTTATAGCAATAGTCGCGGGTTCACATCCCGTCTCATGCGACATTTTGTTTCAATTGGATTCCAATCCAGGTGCAATAAATAGAGACGGAGTCTAAATGGCCTTCGCTGTTGAAAAATACCTTAAATGAAATTTAAAAAAAATAAAATAAAAAAAAACATACATATAGCCTACATCTTTGAAAAAATATTGATTATCATATAATGAATATTTATTAAATAACTGTAAAAAATAGATACCATCCGGCAGTCGAAATACGAACATCTCACTTTGTCTTTCTAGATTGTGTCCGATGACGGAAAATAAACTCACCAAAGCCGAGTGCGATACTCTGTTCTAGTCGTAGAATGTGCTTGAGTACAAATCGGTAGATCCGTGGTTCGACTCCTGGCGGGGCGATACCTTCTTCGGCTATTTGAGTTGACTATATGAATTTCAAAAAATCATTTCACAGAGACGTATTTGATATACCACTGGTATATATATATATATATATACTTTTTTATATAAGGATTTATTCTAAATTCAAAAATTTTAACTAAGGTAAACACCTTGGGGAGGGGGAAAGGGGGTAGGCATTTGCTACTGACAACAGGGAAAGGGGTTAATAAGTTAATTATGTAAGCATATTAAGTATGCAAACAAATAAATAATTTTTTTCCTTCCAGTTCCATTATAACCGATTAAATTATATTTTAACAAATTTGAATTTTCAGGTTTAATGAAAATGACCAACTTTCAAAGAAGATTCTTGAAATAATTGAAAATAATGAAAAACAATTAATTTTTTATAAATCTTTAAGTTCGAGCTCAATGCAAATTTTACTCAAAGCCGAGAAAAAACCGAACGGTTCGGTTTATCGACTGGATCCCTCGGAAACATTGAAAGAAAATTTAAAGGGTAAAACATTAATCGAACACCCAATTATATATGTGATTTTAAAAGATTATCTTGGTGATATGAATGTCGTCGAATCAGGTAAATAAATTCATATTTGAAATTATTAATATTTTATTTTTATTAATATTTAATTATATTATTTTTATTTATCTAGATGATGAGAATGAATGCAAAAATCCGAAGAAAAGAAAATTGGATGCAAAAGAGACGAATTTCTTCGAATATAACTCTTCGGATGAAAATGAAGAAAATTCAAAGGAATAACGATAATAAAGTAATATTTTATTTCAAATTTTAAATATAATTAATTTCAATTTTCACACGAGCTTAAGGCCAGAAAAAATTAATTTGCCTATTATCATTATTATGATTATAAAATTTGTTTTCATGGGGAGCTCATCTACCAAAACATGGATAGAAATGTGTGAAGTTTTGCAAAACACCCGTTGTTTGTCCTGATTCCATCACATTGAGATAAAATAATTACAAATAGACGGATAATACACAAATTATTTTTTTCTGGCCTGAAATTTTTATGAAAATTTATCATCCTTACGGCCATTTATATAAAGATGCATATATATATATGTTATATATGAAGCGCTAATGCCCTGTTAGTTTCGCCTCAATATCGATGTAGGGATTTCAAACTACTTCATAGTGGACTAATTGTTTATCGATTTCTCCAATAGAAAATGTTTGAGCCAATTGAAGTCTATCAATTAGGCCGATAATTCCTAACGAGCAAAATATCTATGTTTATATTAATAAAAAAAAACTGACTGAAACTTGAAAAAGAATTTTGAGATGATTCAGGAAAAGCCTGTCATGGCCAGATTTATACACAGGCTGCAGTCTAGGGGCTCGTACCACGGAAGATATTTTTTTACCCAAAAATAAAAAAATATGTTTGTTTTAAAAGTGATGCGCGCCCTCTTACTATATAGCTTTTTTAAGTGAAATTAAAATTTTAGTCATTATACCACAGACCATAAGTTGAGAAAGCACTTGGTTTACTTAGATTCGAGAAAGACTTAGTAGAATTCTTCATGATCCCAATGAAAAAACTTGTCGTACTTTGGAAAAATATTTCGGTATAAACACGCGCTATATTGGGAAATAAATATTACATTTTTAACAAAAAAGTAAACTTTGATGAATTTTTTGTAGTAGCGATATTTCCTTCCTTTCCCATGCTAAGTACTAGTGAACAAAACTATTCAACTGGTCCTCGTATAAATATTAAGCTGTTCCATTATCTGTAGAAATTTTCATTTTATGAATGTGTAAATTTTATCAAAGAAAAGCACCAGTATTAATTATTAATGTGTAAAGAAATGAATGGCAACTAGATATTATTTCATTTATTAAGCCCTCTATGCTCCTGTTTCGGTCTTGGTTAAGACCATCCTCAAAGCTTGCGGGTTGTCAATATAAGCATACAATCAATTATTCAATCAAATATGTAGTGAACATAAAACATTCGGTTATAGATAATTATCTATAATCGAATGTGCTATGTTTATGTTATAATTAATAATATTAAATTGTATGCCTATAAGTATATACCTATATATATATCGTCCCAGCATCCCTCTGCGGTTGTGATCACGACTAACAGAACTAGTCAATTCCAATCTTCCTTTGTCCCCGAGACCTCCCGCGATTGGAACAAGCTCCCTGCGTCTATCTTCCCCAATCTGCAGACTTTCCGACTTTCAAGTCTAATCTCAACAGGCATCTTCTCAGTTCCCGCAGTTGAGTTCCCCTTTTATGCTTATCCTTTAGTTATTTATTTATTTTTTTTTAACTACAGTATTCTTCCTGGCTGCTTGTGACTACTGGTTATTATAGGTCTTCAGACCTTAAGCACTCATTCCAACAAAAAAAAAAAATATTGACAGCCCGCAAGCTCTGAGAATGGACAGAAACGTCAGTTTAGAGGGCCTAATAAATGAAATAATATCTAGCTGCCATTCTTTTCTTTACACATTAACGATTATCTAGCTATAAAATCCACATCTTGTAATTATTGTAATATCTTCTTTATATATATAATTCTTCTGTAGTGTGTATGTGACTGAACTCCTCCTAAACAACTGAACCAATTATGATGAAATTTTCTGTATATGTTTGTGAGAGCCCCGGACAGGTTTTGTTTCACAAATAACAATAAGTTAATGAGTAATTAACCGTTAAAATAAGAAAAAATAAAAATTAGGAGAAATTGTTGCCATGGTAACAAAATATAAATATTTACCCATGTTTACGATTTTTTATTTATTTACATTTTGAATTCTAAAATATGGGCATAAATTTTTTGTTTGTGTATCGGGAGTATCGGGAGAGTCCCGGGAAGGATATGATTCACAAAAAATCTTAAGTTCATGAATAATTAACTGTTAAAATAATCTCTATATATAAAAATGAAAAGGAAAAATGTTTGTATGTACCGGTATGTATATATGTATGTATATGTTTAATAGAAATCCACAATTTTCAATGAAGGCGAGCAAGGGGGGTCAGGGGGCGCAGCCCCTGCTAGAGTAGCCCCGCCGAAGGCGGGGCTTTGCGTCTAGTATATATATATATTAGGGTGTCCCTTATATGGGCAAAAAAAATTTTTTTTAAAATACCGGAACGCATACCCTCTAATTTTTTCATCCTACTAAGCCTTACTTATATATGAAATTTTATTCATCTACGTTGACGTTAACCCGTGCCGACCTGCCCGCAAAGTTTTTGAAAATAGTCGTTTTTGAATATCTCATGATATATACCTAGATTATCGCAATTAAGTAAGTATTAGGTAGACAATTAAGTAAAAATAAATTCTTCCTTAAATGAATACTTCGAAAGCCTTCTAGGGGTTTTTGAAATTAGGACCTTAAGGTCCCAAAATCGCCATTTTGGAAAAAATGCATTTTTTAATTAAATTTTTGCCTTTCTTTAATTACGTTTAAACGAGATAAGATATCAAATTAATTCCTTCGGTACATTCTTCCTTAAATGAACACCTCAAAAGGCCTTTAGGGGTTTTTTGAAATTCGGACCTTAAGGGCCCAAAATCGCCATTTTAGAAAAAAATGCATTTTTAATTAAATTTTTGCCTTTCTTTAATTACGTTTAAACGAGATAAGATATCAAATTAATTCCTTCGGTACATTCTTCCTTAAATGAACACCTCAAAAGGCCTTTAGGGGTTTTTTGAAATTCGGACCTTAAAGGCCCAAAATCGTTATTTTGGAAAAAATGCAATTTTTAATTAAATTTTGACTTTCTTTAATTACGTTTAAACGAGATGAGATATCAATTAGCTCTCTTCGCTAAAAGTTTCTTTAAATAAATATCTCGAAAAGGTTTTCAGGGTTTTTGAAATTCGGATCCTAAACCTGTATTT
The DNA here is from genome assembly GCA_023213315.1 of Euborellia annulipes. Classification (NCBI taxonomy): domain Eukaryota; kingdom Metazoa; phylum Arthropoda; class Insecta; order Dermaptera; family Anisolabididae; genus Euborellia; species Euborellia annulipes. The sequence continues at coordinate 73,522 of JAKCPI010004951.1, read as the reverse complement.
TGGATAAAGTTTCTACCGTAGGCTCTAGTTGAAATATTTTGAAAATTAAAATATGAAAATAAAACACTCGGTTATTGGTTCCAGGTTATTTATTAATTATAAATCAACACTAATTAAGTATTTTGGCACTAATATTTATATTTAATATTGGAAGATCATAATTATTTTTTTTAAACTTTGAGCCTCTTGGCTCACAGCAAGGTATGCTCGTATTAAGAAATAAAAATAGGGGGTAAATAGTCACATTATGGAACAACTTTTCCAGGGTAGCCCGTTTTGAAATTCGAAAAAAAAAAAATTTCGCTCCACTCTATTAGTCATATCCCGAGACGCCGCCCGTCAGGGCCTAGCGGAGGTTGGTTTGCCGAAGGCAACCCTACCGTTACTAGTTTTTTCTATATTTCATTAAAAGCGATATTTCGGCGATGACAGCAAGACATCATGAGGCATATAAAAAATTATTTTTGAAACATTCTTTTTAACTCACCACTCTCTTCTCACGAATGACCCTCTTTTTCGTTATATTATAAATCCACTGAAGAAGGAGTGCCAATAAGCCTCCCAAACATTTGGAAATATTACCTTAAGTTTAACAAAAAATTGCTGAATTACCAAACAAACAGAGTACAACTGACAAATAGAGCGAGGGCGCGCAACTCTATCCGCACAGCTTGTATGGCCATGTTTCGGAGCTAGTCGGCACGGGTTGCAGTGCCCCAAATATGCTAAAATTTTATTTTTGAGTATTTTAGGGGCAAATGAAAAAAACTAGGCCCTATGCGTTCCAAAATAAATACTTTGAAAAATAAGGGACACCCTAATATATATGTTCTGAAAGGCTTTCGAGGCTAATGCATGTGATGACAAATTTTTTGAATTGTTGGAGTTTCGGCACCCCAGAGTTATTTCCAAGAATGTGAAATTAGGCAATAATGGTGAAGGTGAGTTGTTTTCGGCCTGCTAGTCCTCAGGTTTGATCAGGGTTTGTGAATAGTTTGGGTGACTTCCGGACCTCAATCTGCCTATTTCCCTTGGAAGTGTAACTGGACGCCTTCCAGGCTTGTGTCTTCGCATAAATATATATATCGTATAGGCCTATATATATAATTTATTTGTCTTTGTGAACTTAAATCTAATAATTATTTTCTCTTATTTCAGGCTTTCATCTTTGATTTAAAAGGCGACTGTGATATCAGGAAACTTCTTTGATTTTAGCATGTAAATATTTTTTAACCTAACTAATATATATTGAAAATAAATATTATATTTAAAATAATTTTTAGTGTATAATATTGTTTAATAATAGTAATAAAGATCTTAAAATAAAAGTATTTTAAACTTTTAATCTAAAAAGTTTTTGTTTGTGTAATTTGCCCCCTTATTTTTCTCATCTTTAAAAATAATTTTTCAAAAGTTAGTTATTTTTAAAAAGAGGGCCAGCTGATCTCAAATCGTGGAGACTTATCCAGAAATAATGATTGTGAGGCCAAAAGATTGTTGATTTTGAGTTGCATGCCAATTTCGCTTGTTTAGATAATAATTTGGGCCTAATAAATTTAAACAAAATTTTGAAAAAATTAAGATTTTCACTAATTTTATGAAACTTTCGGCCGATTGCGCGATCGGAAGTTAGTTTTCCCTATTTCAACTGATGCAATGCTAAAAAATCTGGTGTACTGTTCACCAGAATTTTTTTATCAAAGCGAACGGTACAATGTGTTTGTATATATATATATATAATAAATTTAATCCCTGAATGGCATCTGTAGCGAAAAGGGTTTAAAAAAAAGAATTAAGTGTGCTTCAAACGGTAAAAAGCCGGATGCGAAGCGCTAGGGCGCCTATGTCGGTATCGAGGGGCGCCAAAGGCTTGATCCGCCTGGGGCGGGCAAAGAATTTCGAGAGCAAAATGAAAATATACATTTTAAAGATCTTCTAGAAAATAATTAATTTACGAATTTTAATAAATGTGACGCCCGCGGGCTTGGTGTAGGGGTTAGCGAGCTGGCCTTGTATACTAAGGGTCCCGGTCGCGGGTTCGTATCCCAGACATTCCGATGATTTTATTTAAGCCATTTGGATACCAAATGGCCCTAAATATAGATATATTCAATAACGGTTATCGTATAAAGTCTTATATGGCCTAAATTGCCGAAAAGATTGTGTGTGATGTTTAAAAAAAAATCAATGTGTCAAAAATTTTTTTTAACCAATAAAAAATTATAATAGAAGTACGAATAATTTTTAAAAAATCTTATTAAAATTCATTTAAAGTAATTTTTAATAATTTAAAAATTTAATTATCATAGAGCACAGATCATACATTGAATTGACAAGCTCTCTATCTTGTCTCTGCCTTAGTTTAATTTGCTCCTAGTGAAAACGTGTCTGTGTTCTGTCAAAATAAATAAATATCTATTTTTTTTTTATTTTTATAATTTCACCAAATCATTCTAAAGGTAAATTAATTATTCTCTATTCAGATTAACTCATTCTTATAAATATTCAGTGTTTAAATATGCAAATATTAAATTTTTATAACCTGTTTGCTGTCAAAAGACAATGCATGTTTATTTTTATATATTTCTCATTCCTATATACTTTTCATAAATATATTCATTTTAATTAGGGTATTTAAAACGTGTGTTAATTTGGTTAGATAAATTCCTTAAAAATTGAATCTATTTTTATTTTTTCCGAGTTGGGTTTTGAGGCATGTCATATATCTTTGTGTTTTCCTTATTTTAATAATTAACATTATTTTTAATTTTAATTATTTTAACAATAATAATTGATTTAATCCTCTTCATCTAAAATTCTGTGTAATTATTAATAATTCTTTGTGATTTGAACAGGCAGATCAGGAATGTCATTTTTCATTTCATACAAAAAAGGAGACAAATTTCTATCGAAATTTATTTATTTAGAGACAATTCAATAGGATATTAGATTATTGAAGGTTCAAAAATATTCATTTTTTGGATTTGAATTCCATATATATATATATATTTATTCTTTTTAATTTTGTTGGCATTTGCATTTCATTTTGGCCATTATTCCATAAATATATATATATACGTGCATATCGACATCATTTTTTATTATAATAGTTTATTAATTGAGTGATTGTAAGAATCTCAAGATTAATGAGTGATGCCGAGAAACATATAATTCAAATCACCAACATGACGCTGTCTTTTCGGCAAGGAAAAACAAAAACAAGATTTTTTATTTTATCCCAAAGAATAAAACTCAATTTGGGAAAAATAAAAAATCTTGTTTTTGTTTTTACTTGCCGTAAAGCGTCATGGTGGTGTTTTGAATTTTAAGAATTTATTCAAGAAATAGGCCTAATTACAAAAATTCATTTCCTACTTGTCATTGGAATGAGATAATTTTTGAGTTTATTTGGCTATTTAAAATATTCCACAACTCCATCGGCCAGATAAGAAAGAGTCTAATAAATCTTTTCTTTTTGCAGATCAGTGTATCCCCAGTGCAAGTGTCAAGTGTCGAGTGAACGAGGCCAGGAGGAGGCATCGAGCGATCTTCAACTCCTTGACAGGTGAATATTTGTTTACTTTTGAAACACATACTTGTGAGTATGTGTGTGTATGTACCGTCCCGTTCATACAACACATATTCTCGGTCCAGTACAAGACCGGTCTAACTCAAAAACGATTTTTCAGGAGGGTCGATTAAAGTTTTTGTTTTTTTCCTTTCCGTTCATAACCGTTGCCTGCGTTATCCGATTGCTGAAATTTTGCACGAATCATCACAATCATAGCCATAAATTTAAGGTTTTTTCCCTCTCAATATAATTTTTTTTTTTCAGTAATTTATGGGAAAAACTTCAAGATGATCCTTTCCTGCACCGATATTTCAGTTTTTTAAAGAAATGATTAACTCTTGCATGGCCCCCGCTCTACAAATCCAAAATGGTACCCGCGCTCAATCTAGGGATGATTGTTTAAGAAACGGATTTGCACAAAGAGGTAGAGGCAATTTGAAGATAAATTGTGCAAAAAAACTCAAAATTGCATTTTACTTTCTCTTGCCCTATATTTTGAGTTAGACCGGTCTTGAACTGGACATTTACATTCATAAATACTAAAATATATAAATTAACTTTTTCTAATTTAGTTTTATCTTTATTTTTTTACAGATTTCGAGAACGCCGAGTAGAGACAGAGCAAAAAAGTAAGTTTTTGTATGGTGCAAAGATTATTAAAGGGGGTAGGTTGTATTCTCTTTTCGATTGATTTCTAATAATTTAGAAAATTCATTTTCACACCTTAACTGCAGATTAACCAATTAAATATAGAGGGAGATGGGATGCACTCTGCCAACGAGAGGGATTTATTTATGAACCTGCAGCTTCTTCTCGTGAATTCATTAGTGGAAAAATCGACGAGAATTTCATTCATTTTAAGCCTCTGTTGGAGTTTCGTTGTTGTTGTTATTAGCTTCAGGTGTACCTTCTCTAATCTTTAGCTAGATCGTTTGTTAGCACCCCTCGATTTGTTGTTAATTTAGGATCCAAACGGAGAGCTAAAATGAAAGATCTCGTTGATTTATTCCATGAACGGTTCATAATGAGATGCGGTCAGATATGATTGAAAGATCAAAGCCCAGGTTCTCAAGTGTCCTTGTGTTTTGCAAAAAGACGTCTTTTGGGAGTCTGATATGTTTTTGTATCTTTGAGGGTGGGTTTGAGGTGGCTCTATGGATTAAATGAGTCAGAAAAGGTTGCAGTTTCTCCAGGAATATCCTGGAGGCTCCAAATTGCAATCCTTGAGGCTTAGGGACTCGAGGGCTCCACTGATCTGATGGTGGAGACGGGGTCATAAATACACTATTTTGTTCGTATTTTGTGGTTATAGATTAGGTAGGATCTCTTTCAGATTTAGCCCCCGTCACTTATTTGCCCGTAATCCAAATAGTCACGTTCACTCTCACAGATACGATTTCTTCAGACTCCCGCTCGGTGTACAGAATATATTTTTCCTATTTAATTTAATTTTTACTAAGCGTTCAATGCAAATTTGTTATTCAAAACATTCTTGCGGTTTTTTTTTAAATTTTTTTTTACTACAAACTTTTTTTGTAGTAAATGAAAATAACTTTTTTGGTGTTTACTTTTCAACTTTGAATATTTGTGTGAATGAAGAGAAGATCTCGCAAATAGAAGGTAAATATAACAAATTTAAAATTCACTTAATGAAATATTACTTTCTTTTTTCCTTGTCGACATTAGAGGAGCAATTTTTGAAAGGTAATTTTTTTAATATTAATATATATTTAAAATTTCGATTGAATTTTTATTAATAAGTATTAAAATTTTTTCAGATAGATGATCTTTTAAAATACGGATAGAAAACATGAATGAAATCTCAGAAAATTGACAATTTCGATCCTCGAGCCAATACCGTCCAGAAAGGAATTATTAAAATACTGTAGTTGCCACTCACTCATAAATTTTACAATTTATTCCCGGTGATAAAATTGAAACAAGTACAACGACGATAATTCTTAAGTGGTGTTGAGCAAGTTGATTTACTTTGATGAAAAGAGTATGAGCAAAATTTTTGATGTTATTTGGATTCAAGAATGGAAATTGAGCCATTTGTGTCTGTTACTTTATTATTTCTAAAAAATCTGTGGGACTGGTCGCACCAGATTTTTTTGTGTCGAGATATATATATATTTAACAAGACGTGTGAGTGTTTTTCATTGGTGAAGCCAAAATATTAAGATATATATATAGTTCCCCATAGCACCTTCGTTCAAACTTGCGTTTTAAATGTTGCTTGAAATAAACTATGGTTATTTTTCAAAATTTTAATCTTATATTTAGATATTTTATACAAATTAGAGAATCCTAAATAAATACAAAACTTCATAAGAATTGGAAATAATTTTTTAAAATGTGAACGGGGACTCCCCTTTTGAATCGAAATTAACATGCAAATCCTCATAGAGATTTAACATTGGCTCTATGGAAGGAAGAGCCGGAAAATAAATTTGAAAAATCTGAAATACTACATCAGTAAAGTGTACTTCAAAAAATTATCAGTACAAAACGAGAATATACATTTCAAAGAGGATCTAAAAAATAATTGATTTATGAATTTTAATCAAAATAGTTACAGTCAATTTTGTGAAAATCGAAAAAAAAAAACTGAAAAAGTACATCAGAAAAGTGTACTTCAAACAAATTTCACGAAAAATTTTACTGATATACTTTTTAAAGAGCATGTAAAAAATAATTGATTTTTGAATTTTATCAAAATAGAACCGATTTTGAGAAATTTGAAAAAACTGAAAAAAGGGAAAATACTTTTTGGCCGATTTTGTTCAAAAACTTATTTTGACTGTGAATTTTTCAATCTCCCACTTATCTGGACTCAGGACCTCAAAATGTGTATATCCATCAAAATCTCGACATCGAACTTTTATGAAATATTATAATTGCAAAATCTCAATTTATATCCAGAAATAACTATCGAAAAGATGAAGAGAATTTTAAAAGATAAATGAATTGAAGATTAGCTATGCAGTTAAGCTTATAATCCTGAATTAAGGCAAAAAAATATATCTAATTTTATCAATGTTGCCAGTGTGTACGTTTTTCAATTACTCAATTATTTAAAAAAAAATGTTTAGGGTAAAATAAATAATTGTTTAAAATATTTCAGATTTCTTTTATTTTCTTAGTTTTCTTAGCGATATAGAAATGGATTGATTGTTCTTAGGAATTCTATTTTAACGACAAAGTTAATCATTTTCTATCTATTTGGACCTTAGATTTTGGAATTGAGTTGATTATAAACCATAAGAAATAAATTAATATTCTCTTTGACACCTCCTTTAAAAATATATATGTATATAAATATATAGGATTAAATACTTGCACTTAATAGTTTTATATTTATACGTATAATAATAAAAATAATAATAATAATAATAAATAACAATCAGCTTTCTTAAATCAAGAATATAAAGGTAGAATAAAAAATTGTATTATATAAGAGAGTGTATATAAAATATATACATAATAATTACAAAGATAAATTCGTTCCAAAAAATCAGAGGACCCAGAAGTATAGGAAGAAGACGAAAAGGACGAAAAAACCAGCTGCTGCTTTTACATACATTGATTTCGTGTTCAAGTAGGTTGCGTCCTTTTTATAATTTTGCGATAGGATGGAGAGATTTTGTGCTTTCGTGTCTAAATCTAAATGACATAATAATAAAAAAAATTAAAATGTTTTATTTATAAATAAAAGTGTATATATATAATAAATGAATTTACCGGATAAGACTGCTCCACGCTGTAAAACGTCGTCGATATTTTGAACCATAATTCTCTGTACATCATTAAGTTCTGTATTGAGAACTGAAAGGTTTCTTCTTGCCCGAGAATCGGTAAATATCTTTTTCGCTTTTTGAATATACGTATCTAAAATCAAAACCATATATAAATTAATTAAAAAAGAATAAAAAATAAAAAATATTCTGAAAATAATCAATGAAAAATAATAATCTTGAAATCGACCAAGATCTTTTTAATTTATTGGAAAAACGGGAAGTTACTTGGATGTATTTAGTCTCCAGATGTTAAGGAACGTTATAAAAAGAAAATATAATTTTTTCCTTTTTTCAGGGTCTTTATTTTCTGAGGTGGTCATCTTTTCGGTTTCGGCTTCAGCCTAAAATTTTTTCTTTTTTTTTTATATTAGAGATACATTTGGATATTAACAAGTTAAAAATTTTTAAAATTTAAATAAAAAACAGATTTTTACTTTTTATTTTTATAAATATTATTTTACACAATCTATAATATTATGTCTATTGCTTTACTTTTTAATTATTGTCAAAATAATTATGTCAATCATAAAAAAAAAATTTGGGACATTAAAAGCAAAGATTTTTGTATATATATATATATTTCTTTGTTTTATATTTACCAAGATCCTTAGTTTCGAGGAAAAGTAAACTGATTTTGACAATAATTAAAAAGTAAAGCAATATACAAAAATAACATTTAAAAATAGAAAAATCTGTTTTTCATTTGAATTTTAAAAAATGACTTTTGTTTACTATAAAAAAATTTTTAACTTGTTAATATCCAAATGTATCTCTTATCTCTAATATAAAAAAATGAAAAAATTTTAGGGCTGAGGATGGCTTTGTGAAGCCGAAACCAAAAGGATGCGCAAAGGTCTCCTCAGACAATAAAGATCCTGAACAAAGAAAAAAAAAATTTTATTTTCTTTTTATAACGTCCCTTAACACCTGGAGACTAAACACATCCAAGTAACTTCTTGTTTATTCCCATAAATTAATGAAAAATAATGCGAATGCCGAATGCTTATCTGGAAGAAATTTTTGATGCATTAAATAATCTTTTTTGAAATGTACACAAAATTTTGTACTTTATTGAAAGAGCAGAGAATAGCAATCAAAAAAGATAGATTAATCATTATTTTTTTGTAAAATCTTTCTTAATATAAAAATGAAAAATCTTACCAAATTCTATAAAACTGTACGGTCTAGTTACTGTATTAACTTTTTTCCCATAAAGGGAATGGAATTCTTGGGCAAGATCTTCTAAATATGAGAAGGCCAATCTTTTCGAATAGTTTTTTTCTGCAAGTACCAAATAGCAAACTTCATGTTCAATCAAATAGCTGAAAAATAATAAGAATTTAATTAAGAAGTTTTATTTTCTATCCCTGAATTAATCAATTGCAAATTTCTATTCATGCGATATATAAATATATATATATATACAGGGTATATATCGCCTGCTAAGAATCATAGCGGCGAAAGACCGAATTTCAACAATTCGAGAAAAGGAGTAAGAAAGTTTTATAACCATATACATTTAAATAGCAGGGCAACAAATGAATAGGCCAGAATCAATAGCAAAGAATGGAAATATATTTTCGCCTCTTTGGCACTCAAAAGAGAAGACGTTTTAACAACTTTGAGTAGGCTTAACTCAAAAATTGAATTTTCCGACTTTCGCCAATATGATTCTCAACAGGCGATATTATAATTTTTTAATCCAGTGATTCCAGAGATATAACCAAAACTTTGATAAAATAATAATAATAATTTAATTTATTATGTACAGTGAGAAGTCCCACCCATGCGTTTTTTACTTGTGATTATTTCATTGTTTTTATAAAAGAAAATGAAAATCTTTATTGGAAATTTTCTAGGTTTGAATAATGAAAGTTTTCATTAAAAAAAATATAATATTTTTTTAAAAAACAATGAAATAATCACAAGTAGAAAACGCATGGGTGGGACCTAATATTGTCCCTCACTGGTACTTTATAATAAATCCTAACAGGAGCAAGTGGATGTAGCCAGCCAGCATGGAATAAAAATCTTATAATCGACGTTTCGGGAACGAATCGTTCCCATCCTCAGGACGATAAATTCTAAATGTTGCCTACTACAATTCTCCCATCTATTGCAAATTGATGTTATATTTTTATACGAACAGATATGTATCAATGTGAACAACATTAACAATTTATCGTCCTGAGGATGTGAACGATGCGTTCCCGAAACGTCGACGATATTTAAATAAGATTTTTTTCCATGCTGGCTGCCCACATCCACTCCTCTCCTCCATCCATCCCTCCCCCTGCTCCTGTTAATTATCACTGAGCCATCGAATTTTTTATTTTCAAGATAATATATCCTTTCAAATATTTCTAAAAAATTTGCAATTAAAATAAAGAAAATTAAGACAGAGAAAATGTCAAATTAATTAATATTAATTGATTGGCCCGGCGCCCTAGGATAAGGGTAGTCCGCTCGAGGCGTAAGCGTGGAGGTCCTGGTTCGACTCCAGGGGGCGCAATTTTGCCCAATCTTAAAAAAAACAAACACATCTCTTAAACGATATATTGACTGGCTAATGTAGTCTATTTGAGAGTTGATTGAAAAAATGCCATCTTTTCAAACAAAGCTCTGCCTGCCCTCGGGCTTGGTGTAGATGGTAGCGTGCCTACCTACTATACCGAACGACGCGGGTTCGGACCCAGGCAGTCCGATGATTTTATTTAAGCGATTTGGATACCAAATGCTTAAATAGACTGCCTGGACTTCCAATAGATATATTAATAATTAACGGTTATCGTCAGGGACGTATATAGAAATTTTTTCGGGGGGGGGGGGTGATCTCAAAAATTTTTCTGCGAAAAAATTTTACCTTTTTTTTAGAGACGCAAAATTTTTTTCGTTTGCCGCCCGCGGAACATTTTTCCTTGCGCGGAACCTAATTTTAATTAAAAATTTTCCCGTCCGAAAAAATATTTTACCTTTTTTTTAGAGACGCTAAATTTTTGCCACCCGCGGAACCAAAAATTTTTCCGTTCGCGGAACATTTCCTTTTTGTAGGGCCTACATTTTCGCGCTACGGGGTCGCGCAAACATTTCGGGGGGGGGGGGGGGGGGCGAGACCCATTATTGGCTCTATATTCCTATATATGTATATGCATTTAGGGAATTTCGGGGGGGGGGGGGCGGGCTCGCCCCCCTCTTATATACGCCCCTGGTTATCGTAAAGTCTTAATTGGCCCAAGTTGCCGAAAAGACTGTGTGAGTGTGAGTGTGAAGGAGAAAAAAGTGTGAGTGTTTAAAAAAAAAAGTTCTACCTAGTTAATTTTAATTAATATTGTTAAGTGAAAATAATTTCTGAATATGAGGGATATTGAGGATGAAATTACCAGCCCCTGATGGTATACTCCCACATGATTGAAGATATTTCGAGAGGCATAACATCCTCCATCACAGGGGCGTATATAGAAATTTTTTTCGGAGGGGGGGGCCTGAACTCAAAAGTTTTTCCGAGGAAAATTTTTTTTCACGGAACATTTTTTCTTTTGAGGAACCAAAGTTTTCCATCCTGCGGAAAAATTTGTTGCGCTGATGTCTGTATATCTATATATATGTATATGTGTTTGGAAAATTTCGGGGAGGGGGCCCGGCCCCCCCCCCCTTATATACGCCCCTGCTCCATCAAATCATATTTTTCTACTGAAAATGATTAGGTTTTAATGATGGAGGAATGATTATTGATAAATTAATTATAAAATTATTTTCAATATTTAAATATATAAATAAATATACAGTAGAATCCGATAATTCGCATGGTCATGGGTGGACGGTTTGATAGAATTATCTAGATTACCAATTGTCGGAAGTACAAAATTAAAGAAAAAATTTCCTCTGTGGACCGGCAAATTTCTACGGGTTAGCATGAAATACGAATAATCAGGATACGAAATATGGGATTTCCACTGTATTTATTTATTTACTCACTGAAAGAGAAACGGGCCAGTTTCGATTGTGCATCTGGGTGGACTCTGTGCTCCAAGTTTGCGAAATAGCATTTTCGCTTGATTTTGATAATCAAGAATACTTTTCCCGGACTAGAAATAAATACCTGTCAGTTTGATCATTGGTGGAATATTTAATTTTTAAAGGCAATTCTCTCTTACTTGCTCATCTTCTTGTAAAGTTGCAGCCAAAGGGAGCCCGTCAGCAATTCGGGCTATCATTGTCATCAATACCATTTTTGGAAAAAATTTGACTTTCCTTTTAAATTATAATTCAAATTAAGTATATTCTGATGTAATAAAATTTAATCATGGGGCCTATGTATATTTTAATGAAGTGAATATGTGAGCACAAAAAATACACGTCATTACTCTCTTCAATTTTGAGAGCCTCTCACGACAAGTTATCAACGTTAATTAGAGATGATTCAATGAGAATTGAACTAGTTCCAGATTAGTTCAAAACGGTTCAAAAGAATCATTTGCAGAAACCATTCATAGAAAAATTTTCTAACCTTAAATAACGTTAAATAATTAAGCGTGTTTTTTAAATTAAATTAAATTTTTTTCTTCAAAAAGGATTTCAAAAACAAAAAGTTGTTACTTAACCATCAATTGGCATCACCCAAAAAGTAGGTAAATAATATTTATTATCTTTTATTTCAAAAAAATAAGTTTTGACATTTACTCTATTTATTTCTACCCAAATTTACAAATCATTATGGAAGATTAGACTTATTAATATTTATTCTTTATAATTGATTATTCAGTTACTTTATATTCTTGAATGAATATATCATCTTTAAGAAACAAACCAATTTATACTGTAGTTTTAAATTACTAAATGTTTTTTCCACTATTTCCTTCTTAATTACTCTCGCTTTGTTTCTGTCTCCAAGTGCAGTAAACTAAATTCCAAAATTATGCTATATAGTCATTTCGGCTGCTGAGGCCATCATAGATAATGGCCATTTGACTTTATACATTTATTATGCAATTTATTAAATACAATGTATCGATGGCTTCCAGCCTTGTTTCGATCCCGATTTTTAGCACCGCTTGGCATTGCTTAACAAGGTTGATCTTGCCCTCGGGGCTTGGTGTAGAGGTTAGCGTGCTAACCTCGTATACCAAACGTCGCGGGTTCGGACCCCAGGCAGTCTGATGATTTTATTTAAGCCAATTGGATACCAAATGACTTAAATAAGAATGCCTGGACCCCATATATGTATATTAATCTCTATAACGGATATCGTAAAAGTCTTAAATGGCCTAAGTTGCCGAAAAGACTGTGTGAATGTGTGCGTGAGTGTGAATGAAAAAAAAAGTGTGAGTGTTTAAAAAAAAAAAGGTTGATCTTGGTGGCTGTTGTTCAATCTTCTTGCCTTGCTAGGCCCGCCGGTCCCCTGAATCCAAAAAAGTGGTTTTCGAAACATGGTCTGTCTGTGTGTGTTCTATTTTAAGCATGAAGGAACTGACCTCCGAGGCTGAAATTTTATATTTAAGTTAGACACCCACCTGAAGCGTGAAAATAAGCTTCTGAACAAAATCGGGATTAAATTTCAAAATCAATTATTTATTAGATGTACTTTCAAATGTATATGTACATTAGGGGTATGACTTTTCGACTTTTTTTTTGTTTAAGATTTCCTGTATCACTACTCAATGAACTTTTGCCTATTAATGACTAAAATGACGTTTATTCCATGAAACTATTAAAAAAGGTCACGCACAAACCACTTTGAAATTTTAGGTTGACTGGTCGCAGTCTTGTATAAGCCGGTATATAAGGGAGGTGTTAAAAGCGGGTAGTTGAGTTTTAATTGGCTTAATTTGTTTAATTTGGTGTCAATTATAACTTTCAGAACGCTCTAGAAAATCCCGGGGTGGGGGGGGGGTAAGGGACCCTCTGGGAAGGGGTAAGCCAAAATCATAGTTATATATTTTATTTTTCTAATAAGGATTTAATGATAAATTATATAAATTCTATTTATAAAAGCAAATTTTAGTATTTTTTAATTATTTTAAATAAAATATCGGCTGAAGCAAATGTCGGAGAGAAAGGTACCCCAAACCCAAGTTTTTAGTTGCCTGCTCTATCTGCTGGATCGCCTTCTACGTGTTGACATGGGCGATGAGCTCCATGGGTTGACTAAATCACCAAACATCCATAACTTCTTTGAGCAGGATTTGATTAGCAATTATAATAAATTGAAAGGAGCCTTCAGCAACTTTAAAACTAAAATTAAGAAAACAAAGAAGAGACGACATGAAATTCCTCTACCACCTCACTCGTGTCTTCCATTACTTCGCTGAGAGTAATGAAATCTTTTTCGTGAAATTTCAACAAATTCCAAATATCAGCAATGCACGCTGGACCTCTTGAGCCATTCTAGCCCTTCTTGAGTTTATTATGATGCCTGAAATCCGCAAAAGGTTGCGCAAAATTTGTCCATTCATTTCTTACTAAGGGGCTGATCATTAAATCAGCAGCCAATGCTTTCGCGTTGAAGATTTTGATGAACTATCTGCAGCTCTGAATCAGCAGGGCTCAATTGCTTAAAAACCCACTGGAAAATAGATGAATTTCCAATCAACATTGCCCGAAACAACCAATGTTGTGGCGTGCGGTGCAATCAAAGATATGGAAGAAATCTACTAAGACTCCTCCCTCAACAAGGACAACTCCCCACTGAGATTCATCCTCAACAATGACCTTATCTAGAATATTTGACTTCCTTGTGTCTTTAATGACCCTATATAAGTGAGTCTAAAGCTTGTGTTCAATTTTGTATCTATTTAGAGTGACTTCAAAAAATTGGCAAAAAATCTGATATATAAAATTTTCAAATCATTTTGTGCGTGACTTTTTTTATCAAATCACCTTGAAAATAAGATTTTATTCAATCTTTAGGAAAAGTTCATCAAGTTATGATACAGGGATCCGAGGTTGTAAAAAGTCATACCCCTAATGTACATTTTGCTCTCAAAATTGTTTGAAGACCACTTACTCCTGAACTTCATAGGAAGATAGGAGAAATGGTTTCCATCGTAACAAAATATATGTCAACACAACAAATTTGATGTGACAAGCACAAAACACAACTTCCGATTACCGAAGCCAAGAGAAAGTTGTGTGCTGTGCGACTAGCCACATCAGATTTTTTAAAAAGCTAGACATATTTCATCCAATATTGACATTTGTGAAACTCCTTAACTTTACTAAGATAATTTTTCTTATTTAAATATTTCATTTGATATTTATTGTATAATCACCTAAATTAATCTTTTAATAGGAAATGCTTGAAGTGACCTGCAATGATCGATTAGGGAAAAAGGTCAGAGTAAAATGTAATCCAGATGATACGATTGGAGACTTAAAGAAATTAATCGCTGCTCAAACAGGGACTAGATGGGAGAAGATAGTTCTTAAAAAGTGGTACACTATTTTCAAAGATCATATAACACTACACGATTGTATCCTTTTTTTTAAAGTTCCAGATTTATTTCAACATGAAAATAAAATATTACAATTTATATTTATATATATATAATGCATCATTATGGAATTAGTAAATTAGAAAATAAGCACGTTTGATAATTATATTGTAGTTTAAAAAATGAAATTAGCAGGTTGTTCAGTCCTCTTTATCAGGTCTATTCTCTAAAAATAGGCTTTAAAATTTAACATCATAAATTGGGTGTTAAAAAGTAAAATAATAACATCAGCGTTAAGAAAATGCCATTCTCTAAACCAAGTTTTAACAGAGACGTTAACATGTTGCTTTTATCTCAAAGCTGTCCAAATCATAACCTTACTTTTGAGGTTAAAGACTTCATTTTTATGTATTAAATACGGCGTTAATATATTAAAGGCACCCCCTTGGACATGACATTAATTTTTTTATTAACTAAATGTTAACGCTTCGGCGTTGAAGTTTTTGCTTACAGAATAGCAATTTGAGGCAAGGAGGTGTTATAATGAATTAACGCTGATTTCAGATGTTAAAAGTTAACATTTTTGCTTAGAGAATAGACCTGATACAGGTGTTAAAAAACAATGTCATGTCTAGAGGGTGCCTTTAATATTTTAACGCCATAATGCATCAAAATGGCGTCTTTATCCAAAAAGTAAGGTTATGATTTTGACAGCTTTGCGATTAAAGCAACATGTTAACGTCGCTGTTAAAACTTGGTTAAGAGAATAGTATTTTTTAACGCTGATTTTATTACTTTACTTTTTAACACCCAATTTATGATGTTACATTTTAACATCTGTTTTTAGAGAACCTATATATCAGTTATTTGCATTTAATTCAACAAACTTTGGTCTATTTTGTGAACTGAAGAGGATAGACTGAGTTTATCGAAATATTAACTAATAAACGGATACATTTTGGACAAGACAACAAGCTTTTTTCTTTTTGTAGCTTTGAGGAGCGTCATAAGAAAAAAATCTTTATAGGCTCTAAAGAATTAAAATCTATTTAGCGTTTTTAAACTTGTGCCTATAAAACTAAAAAATTAAATGATGCATTAATAATTGATAAAAATATAATAACAATTTGCTATAAAAGCATTTCACTCTTACATCTATCTATTTCCTTAACTCTTTTATTAGATGAAATCCATGATGGGATGAACTTGGAGTTGTATTATCAATGAATCGTCATCATAAATACTTTTTTTCTTTACTTATAAGACTTTGTTTTTATACTATCAATTATTAATTTAAATTTACATAATAAGACCAAATAAATAAAATACTTTATATAATTTTTTTCCTTTATTTTCTAAAACCTTTTGGTTGACTAGTCCAAAAATCTTTGGAATTTTTCACAAATCCTTTTTCTTTATTAACACATTCTTTCTTTTTTCTTTTTATTAAAAAAAATATAATTTATTATTGTAATATATAATATATGTAATATGTGTTCCAAAATGAGAATAACAATATTAATTTTTTAAAGAAATCGATTTTGGAACACGTAATAGAAGTATTTAAAAAAATTATTTAGAAAATGAAAGAAATTTATATTCTAAATAAGAAAAAGAGGATTTAAGGAAAAAAATTATTTTTATCCTTAGTTTAAATTTTTAATCATGGCATTTTTTTTTTTTAGAATTGCAACTTCTAACAAATGCAGATTATAGATCTGAAGTCACAACATAAATGAGAATCAAGTTCGGACTTTATTAAAATATTATCGTCGTCTCTTTCTGGGGTAGCAATGTGGGAGATAATCTCACCACCAGTAACAGGCACAAAACCCCGTAATGGCTTAGAGCTTGTAGAACGGAAACTAAGTCCTTCTCAAATTAGCACAATTATAATTAATAAATTAACAAATTTTTCTATTGAACTGTGTTAAAATAGATGTAGAAATTTTCATTCTTTCTGTATCTTTATACAGTTGCTGTTGAAATTTATCTCCTAAAGGGATAATTAAAAATAAAATTCACTTTAGATGTAAAATTTGTTTACTGAGTCATAGGGGTAAAGTTGAAAAGTTGACTTTCATTTAATAACAAGAACTTTTAAAACTTCAACTTCTAAATTAAAACAATCCACTTGGATTTTATATAATTTATTTATTATACGAGGGATGTTCCGAAAGTAAAATCTCAACTATCTACGCGACTCACTCGAAAAAATTTATCTTCAAAAACACCCATTTGCGGATTTTGAAGAATTTTTGATTTTTAAAAATACAATAAAAAACATTTCGTAGATAGTCTATTATATAGGGTTCTTGTCAATTTTAAGAGCAGGCTCATTAAAAAAAAGTAAATATAAAAAATATTTTTTCATTTTTCAGGAGACTTAATTTGGCCTGAAAAATAAAGAAATATGTACAAAAATTGGTTTGCTTTTTATTGAGCAAATACCTACGTATTTCATAACATTAGAAAACAATATAACATTTTATATTTACTTATATAAGCCAAATTTTAATTGATGATCGCTTTAGAGCACATATTCTACATATAATCTCACTTCTTCAATACTTATTATTTCTAGAATTGAGATATTGAAATGTAATATTAGAATACAAGTGAGATTATCTAAGAAATGCTGTCCGAACTATTATTAATTTTCAAATAAAACATGTTATTTCAATATTATTTATATATAAACAAAGAAGTCCCGTGAAAGTTAAAATAAATCCTCTTTTTCTCAAAAATTAAAACCATAATGAACACAAGTTAGTTTAAATTATAAATATTTCTTTGATATTTTTTTAAAACAATTATATAAATAAAATTAAACAAAGACGAGTTTATCGACTAGTTAAGAAAAAAACGAGGTAAAAAAAAATATATAAATAGAATTCTGAAAATATCATTCAAATATACATAGCTATGAGTATTTGATTTAAATAAAAATTTAAATTTATACGTATATGTCCAAAAAAAAAAAATAAATAATAATAATCAAACAATTATAAAACATTAAATATTCTAAGATAAAAAAAAAATAAAAACATTTAATTCGATGTCGTTTAAAAAAATGGACGAAGATCCATAACAATAGTCAGAAAAAACATAAAATAATATAAAAAAAATTTTTTTTTCCTAAGAGTTAAAATAGGAAATTTATTCTTATGACTAGAAAGAATTTTTTTTTAAATTCATAATAAATTTAATAAACATCGTCCATTTTTTTATTAGCACAGCCTCTTTTTTTCTTCTCATATCCAACAACATTAAAATATTTCATTTCTTTGTGCTTTTAAATATATTTGATAAAGTGATTTAAAAAAAAATATTTTTTTTCCCTTTCTCTCTGTTTTTTTTTCTCGGTATTTCAATGTGGTCGAGTGAAATGGCCACCATCGCCGGCATGACACCTTCGGGCTGGTCCATGGATTGGTGAAGTCCCTGGTGAGGGATTTGCCGACGTCGTAGTCGATGAGCACTGTCCAATCGACGAGGTCATTAAACTGGACGTTTCCGTCTCGATGTTGTTCTTGTTCCCTGCTCGGTTGTTCAAAAAGTCACGGATATGTTGGACAATCAGATCAATGGCAACTGAAAACAAAACATAATTATGTTATTATAAAAAAGAAAAGGTATGTGTAGGTTCTTATACAAAGAAAGGATATGGAAATGCATGCAGCCAAAAATAAAACACTCTCGATTTCCTTTGAATGTCGACGTTTCGGATAAAATTTATGCACCCAGCTTCAGTGAACAATTCTAGTGGAAGTTTTTTTTTTTTTTTTTTTTTTAATTTATTTAAGGTCTTTTTCGGCATCTATGCCATTTAGATGGCTCCATCCCTATTTATTTCAAATGATTTATAGTCAATTCAAATGAAATAAATTTTTCTCGCCTTGGACGGGAAGCGAATCCGGGACCCTAGGCACGAGAAGCTAATGTCTTCTCTCTGATCCACTGGTCACAGGCGGGAGAGAATTAAGTCTCTATGATTATTCATAGTTAAAATTAAATTCTACTACGTATTCTATTTAATAAAATCATAGGATGATAAATGAATAGAATTTAATGCCAACAATGAATAATCATAGAGACTTCTCCCACTAGAATCGTTCACTGAAGATGAATGAATAAATTTTACTCAAAACGTCTGAAGATTTAAAAGGAATCGAGAGTGATATTTTAGGCTCCCTGCATTTCCATATTCTTCCTCAGTATATTTCCAGCCATTAAATATCATTATAGGTTCTATTACAATATTATAAGAGTCCCAACTTTTTATTGGAATGCTTTTTCTATTGTTACCTAGATTGGTGGGGATTCTTGAGTTATCACAAGCATAAGTATTTCTTCACTTTAAAAGATTAGGGAACTTAGATAAAATCAAAAGTAACAACTTTGTATATGAAATTTTCTGTTCATTTATAAGTTTTTATAAAAAACTCAGTGTAGCACTACAACAATCAAGTAACAATTATTTCACTTATTGCTGAAAAAGATAAAACGACTCCCTAAAGTTTCGTGGTAAACGATCCTTGTTTATGTGCTTAATTTGAAAAATGTATTTCTATTGCGTGTTGGTTGCTTGTGCTTTGTTTGACAATATCATCTTGAAACGGATTTTCGTCATTATATTATTCAAGTCCTCAGTTTTTGTGAAACTCTTGTTGCATCAAAAAAATATCTCTTCAATTATTAATGAAACTGACACGATGAGGTTATTCCGGAGAATAACATGAATATACACAAGTGGCTTCCCGTTTCCTCAATCAGCAGGCGGCATTTCTGATGAGTTGTTTTTAACTCAGAATTATAAGCTTTATTCTCTCGTCTAATCTCAAATATATACACCTGTATGCGAAGATAAGTTTTCTCATGTCAAGTCGTCTTGGATATCGAGATTTACGTTTTGGCTCTCCTTTTGGAGATATTTTCAAAAGAGAAGTGAGTTAAGGAGGTAATGGTGGAGGAGGATTGTTTAAGGGGTCGCAGTTTTCTTGCTGGTCCCCAGGTCTGTTTGGTGAATGTCTTAGAGGTTTGGATTTGTCTCTTAGATCTGGAGGAAGGTTAGTTGTGTGTAATCGTGTTTTTGTTTGGTTTAGGTTGACTTCGGGGCCTCACTAAAAAATAGTTGATTATGAATTTTAATCAAAATCTTTGGAGCGAATTTTGAGAAAATCGAAAAAAACTGAAAAAGTACATCAGTAAAGTACTAGTACTTTTTGGCCGTTTTTTTTTTTCAAAAGCGTCGTGTCTCGTCCCAGGAGGTTCCCTAACTTTAATATAAAATTTCAACCTCCTAACTCTTTTCGTTCATGAGATATTTTGCTCACAGAAAAATAATAATAATAATAATAATAGATGTCAACAAGATATAGCGAAAGTAGGATTATATAGGTCAGTAGGCGCTAAATTTAGAAATTAGGAGCTAGGAGGTTGAAATTTTATATTTAAGTTAGGGACCCTCCTGAGACGAGACACGAAGCTTTTGAACAAATACGGCCAAAAAGTACTAGTACTTTACTGATATACTAAAAGTACAATTTTTTGCTCACTTCATTAACATTTCGGCACGCTTTAAACGCCAAATTTGATGACTTTTGCCACTGTAATCTTATTTTTTTGTGTTAATTGAATGATTTGCGAATTTTTGATATTTGTTTTTTATTTCTTTCGATGGAAATGCATGAACATGTTGATTGTTAATGGGCATACATTTTTTTCCCCTTTTGTTTTGTTTTGTTGTATTTGTTATTGTATTCTTGCTGGTCCCCAGGTCAATTTGGTCGATGGGTCAGATGCGTGGATTGGTCTCTGAGAGCTGGAGGAGTGTTTGTTGTGTGTAATTGTGTCTGTGTTCTGTTTGTGTTGACTACGGGCCCTCAATCTGCCTACTCCCCAAGTCGAGGTATTGGTGGATGTCTCAGAGGTTTGGGTTTGTCTCTGAGAACTGGAGAGGGGTTGGTTGTGTGTAATCGGGTTTGTGCTTGGTCCCAAAGTCAACCCAAACCAAACACAAACCCGATTACAACCAAACACCACCAAACACACCACCAATACCTCGACTTGGGGAGTAGGCAGATTGAGACCCCGTAGTCAACCCAAAGAGAACACAGACACAATTACACACAACAAACCCTCCTCCAGCTCTCAGAGACCAATCCACGCCTCTGAGCCATCGACCAAATTGACCTGGGGACCAGCAAGGCTGCGACCCCATAAACAACCCTCCTCCATTATTAGCCCCTAACCCCCCTTCTCTCTTAAAAATGGCTCCAAAAGGAGAGCCGAAACGTCGAGTAAATCTCAACATCCCACGCGACTTGACCCGAGAAAACTTATCTTCGCATACATCCAGTCGCGGAAACCTTCCAGAACATATATATACCGGTATATATATATTTGAAAATCAGATTGATAATAATGACAAAAAGAAAAATATCGTAAATTTAGGAGTTTCATAAGTTGTTCAAGAGGCAAAATAAATGATAAGAATCAGCAAGAGCAAGTTCGGATGAGATAAGAACAATCGCCATTTAACTTTATCTGGATTAGGAAACCTGAAATGCTATTTGTTTGATATTTTTACTTTCTATTACCTATATATGTTAATATTTAGAGAGAAAGTATTGGATTCATGTCAAAAATTCGATGTCGAGATTTTGATGGATATACCCGTTTTGAGGTCCTCTGAATCCAAAAAAGTGGTTTTCGCGACATGGTCTGTCTGTGAACAAAATATCTCAAAAACGAAAGGAGCTACGATGTTAAAAATTTATATTTAAGTAAGGCATCCCCCTGAGACGTAACACGAAGCTTTTGAATAATATCGGCCAAAGAGTACTAGTACTTTACTGATGCACTTTTTCAGTTTTTTCGATTTTCTCAAAATTCGCTCCAGCAATTTTGATTAAAATTCAAAAATCAATTAATTTTTAGAGGGTCTTTAAAATGTATATTCTCATTTTGCCATTGAAATCTTCTGAAGACCTAAGTCTTAAGTACTCGCTTCGGCTGTACATATACTAAAATTGGAAGACCACTTTACTCTTGTACTTCATAGGAAAGAGAGGAGAAATGGTTGATATGGTAACAAAATATAAATATTTTACTTATAAATTTTACTCAAATGTATACTATACTGTGGGAAACTAAATATATGTCGACACAAAAAATCTGGTGTCACAAGCATAGAAGACACCAGATTTTTTATATATTTATTTGCCATAATATTCATTTCATTCATTACCTCTCCTCCCCTCTAGCACTATTTTTAATAGTTTGAATGGATTTATGATCCATCTTCTTCAGTATCCCGAGAATATATTCCTCAATCGTAGAAAAGCTTCCAGTTTATCATTGAATTTCCTTATAAATCCCAAACTTTGTTTCTTGGTTTTATTTATTTCTAAAACTTAATTGAAAGAGTCTATCTATATTTAATGAAGACATTTGTAATGTGCTTAGTCTCTTATTTATCTATCTGCATATTTTTAAGGGTTAATGCCTTAGAATAATCTAGATAATTCAAAATTAGAACCGCTTTAGAGCACATTTTCTATTAAAATCTAATTTTCTCTATAGCTCTAAAACTAGGCATGATGGAGAAAAACTAATGGCATTTTTGGAATCAGCGCTACCCAAATACCCAGAAATAGCTTCAAATACCCCGGCAACAAAACCACTGTTCCCCTGTATTATTTACAATAAATTTGACCTTTTTCTTAATTTTCTCCTCAAGTTTTTTTCCTATTTTTCATCATTGTTACTTTTGATTCTCTAATTTCTTATTCTATATGTAGGAAGGGTCGTCTGATATTACGCGAATACGCCATTGTTAGTAATCGTAAAAGCTTTTCAATGTCTTCTTCAAAAAAACTGATTTCGTTGTCGATTATGGTAAAATATTTATATTATGCTATCTTAGAAGGTCAAAATTAAAAAAATTATTATTAGAAAAAGCTATTTATTGATAAAATTATTTGTGTTTTAAATTTTACCTCCGTTTAAAGAATGGCAAAATTTCCTTAAATATTCAGGAATGGAAAGGGATGAAATTAAAACTGGAAAAGAAAATTAAATCATTTTAAATTTGTAATTATTTTTATTCAATTATTATTATTACGAAAAAAAACCTTGGAAAGGGCATATAAATAAAATTAAACAATTAATAAATAAATAAATGTTAATCAAAACATAGACTATGTTTAAGAGATAGTTATGTAATAATAAAAACATATAAATGTATATATATATAAATTTATAATAGTAGATAGATAAAAAATGAATAATAATGAATGATTGAAAAGAATGTAAATTGTGAAATTGAAGATATTTTAGAAACGTAAAGAAAAATGTCTTAAAAAAAATTTGAGCTTCACTTTGTAAATGAAGTTGTGCTCAACGTACATTCATCCCATAGCAATACTAAATAAAGATAAAAACTTTTCATATTCTTATTAAAATTATGGATTCATTAGGGGGTGGGAATATGAATGGCATTAAAAAAAAATTTAAAAAGCTGATTATTTAATTATTTAGAATAATAACACATTCATGGGATCTTTTATCCTAAACCCCTTAAATAAAAAGAAAAGCATCTTAAATAAAAATGAAAGAATCACATAACAAGATAGAATATTAAATGTTATATTAAAATTTTCTCTATATGATGGGATTAGAGAAACTTTTTTGTATAATTAACATTAAAAACATTTAATTGAACTAATGTATCCAATTTCTTAAAACAATAGTTTCGATAATAAAATATCAATTATAGAGAGCAATTTTAGAATCTCTATCTATATCATGAATCGTTTATAAAATTCACTACCAGAATCATATTTGGACCCTGTTATGCAATGGTGTGTCAAAGACCAAACATCGAGTTTTGAGAAAATCAATATTAAAGAGGTCGAGGGTCCGGTGGCCTGGTGCAATGGATAGCACGCCTATGCCCCGGAAAGGCGGAGATCCTGGGTTCGATTCCCGGGGGCCATGGGATGTTTGGCCTCATCAATAAAAAACACTCACATGTCTTGTTAAATTAAAGTTTTTTGTTTTCATTGGATTATATATAATTTTTGTTGTCTGCTTAACTCAATTTTGAATTTTTTGGTCTTTGACACACCATTGCATAACAGGGTCCATTTATAGATACATACTAAATAGTATATTTGATTTGAGGAATATAATATATAATTAATTTTTTTCTTAATTATTCCAGGAATATCTTAAAAAAAAACCTTTATATATGACGATTGAAAAGTTTTACATCATAGTGCATGGACGTATCCAGAGGGGGGGAAGTGCCCCTAAAAAAAGTACTTAAAAAAAAAAGATCAAATGGTTTTCCCCAGAAGGAAAAAATGAAAAAAAAAAAAAAGGTATCGATTGTTTTTCATAATCGATTATCATTATTTTTTTCCCTAATCGAAATAAGACAAGAAATGCATTAATGTACAATCTTTTAGCTTCAAAATGCAATATTTATTTTCAATATATCTGGTGTTTATACCAAGATAATTGTCTCAAAGTGGGACATGCTCATGTGCACCGATCTCAAGTACCGAAAACGCTCTTCGAAAGTTGAATTTGAGCCAATTTCGCACTTCTTTTCCATGCGGATTCCAATTCTTACCTCACCTCAAGAGAGATCTCGAGAGCAATCTTTAACCCCGCGGGGGTTTTTTTAGAAAACCATTGAAAAGGACCAACTTTGGGGAAACCGTATAAACATGGATTATATTGTAAAATAAATATTTTATTAGCTAAGGAATTTTACTTTTTCTGCATATTTTTTGTCTCATTTCGTTATCTATTTTTGTTTTCATGCTACACACGAGTGTGCCAGCCATCGGAATTTAATTAAATACATTTTTAAATTTAATTAAGTCTTAACCCTTGGCGAATGATGAATATGAATATGAAATCATCAACTCAATATTTACAAAAATATACCATCTTCCCTCCCCCACTTGAAAAATCTTCGGATTTATCGATCATTTATTCTTTATTTAAGGAACATCAATAAGTTGATAGTTGAGCAATTAAATATTTTCATAAATTATTATTAAATACAGTATCTCACTATACAAATTTTCTTTAATATCATACAGAAGCTTTTTGCCTTTGAGCTCCCGGCTAGGCGACTAAAAAGTAAATGAAGTTTACAAAAATTTTAATAAGGAAATTTTCTTTTTTAAAGGTAAATGTTGAAACACAACCCCATACATATATAAAAATTTTCATTTCCCTGCCATTCACATTCATCCACGGTTTTTGACAATTCCCACCGGGACTTTTTTTAAATATGAAAAGTTATGTTTAATATACAGTAAAAATTTAACGTGATTCTTTTTAATAAAAACAAAGGTAATATACCTATTTTTTCTATGAAACTCATTCAAGTTGGAATTTTTATTAAAATTATTCAAAATAAATGTTAATAAGTTTCAAAGAAAATTAAAAAAAAATGTAAAATAATTTAAAACGCTTTGTTTTGCTTATTTTATATATATATTGATATACCAGGTATATATATATATGAATAAGAAAATGGAATGACCGATCAATAAATGTGTGGGTTTGGAAAGAGAAAGGAGTCAATTTTTTATTAAAAACTTGTTTACGCAAACATTTTTGATATCCAAAATTATTTTTCTATTAAAATGTAATATGTTCAGATATAAAAAATTCCAAAATAAAAAAACTTTCGATTTCAACCTGTATTTTATTGATAATTTACACAATAAGAAATATGTACCCCAATTATTACCGGCAATTTAAATTCACAGTTATTTAATCAAACCAACTCTCTATTTATTTTTCATTGAAATTTTGTTTTTATCGTGCTATTTCCTTTTATTTCACCGGCTCAGTGGCGGTCCTTTGATTTTCCCAAGGAGGGAGGAGCGGGAAGAGGGTGAAGAAGCCCGAAATTTATTTTATAGGGAAGACTAAGAGGCAGTGGAGCAGGGAGGCTAATAGTGATATAATTCTGGTTTCAAAATACCATTAATAAAGAATTGTATGATTAAAATTATATTATTGATATATATATATATTTTTTTCTGACCTTGGACCTCTACTGCACCGGTCTAAATTTTTTTCTTCGATAAATTTCAGCCTAAATTCCAAATTCAATTTATATAGTCGAGAAGAAAAATTTAACTGATGCAACGCCCAAAACAAATTTAGTTGTCACATTTACGAAGAGCTAATTTTGAAGTTATTTAACTTTTCATTTGAATTCAAATTTAGCATCTTCTTATGAAGTATTTTTTTATTTTTTGACCATTCCAAAGAATATTTCTTTGTTATGTGAATATGATTATAATTTAAAAAATAGTCGCTAATTAGAATAAATTGTCCCTTCACTTTCATTCCAACCCGAACTGTGTGATATGAACGCCAAAGTTAATAATATTAAAGCATTAGAAAAACATCACCTTCGGAAGTAATAAAAATTCTAATAAAATAATAATATATACATTTAAACAGGAAGTTTAGATGTTCTTTATTGCAAATGGAAGGCAAATAAAGATCAATTTTATTACTTGACTACCAGTCTGTGCACACTTTTCCTGGTTTTGGATTATCGTCAGGTCCTGGTTGATGGATTATCGTCAGGAGTAAATTTTCCAAACTCCTTTCTAAAAATTTGCCATACTTATGATTATAAGCAAGTGTAACGGGAAAAAAACGATGGGGCGAGAAT
The DNA here is from genome assembly GCA_023213315.1 of Euborellia annulipes. Classification (NCBI taxonomy): domain Eukaryota; kingdom Metazoa; phylum Arthropoda; class Insecta; order Dermaptera; family Anisolabididae; genus Euborellia; species Euborellia annulipes. Next base: position 46,999 of record JAKCPI010004951.1, on the reverse strand, counting down.
TTTTTAATCTCTTATACAAACTTTAGTTCTGGGTTGATCGAGCTGGAGCTCGGTGTTTTTTTTGTTTTTTGAAAAAAATTGGAAAAAACTAAAAAAGTGCATCCCGTAAAGTACTAGTACCCGAGGTTTCCCAAAGGCTAGAGATTGAACGCAATTTGTTTTCTATACCGGAAATAGAAAATATTTAAAATTTCCAAGAAATGGTTAAAGAGAATTTCGAGAAAATTGGAAAAAACTAAAAAAGTACATCAGTAAAGTACTAGTACTCGAAGCTTCCCAAGGATGTGACCTAGCTTGTTACATACATATTGGTAACGGAAATAGTATATATTTAAAATTTGAAAAAAATCGTTTTCGAGAACTGATGTGTTTACAAACAAACAAATAAACGTACAGTTAGTCCCTTTGTAGCTTGTCACATTCAGCCTAAGATATACTATATGTATTGTGAATTTTATAAATGTATATTTTATTTTTATATTTCTTTAGATAGAACGATACAATATTTTAGGCGGAGTGTGCACGTGACAGCTCACGAAAATATGAGTCGTGTTATGTAACAAGTTTCATATATATAATCTTATTAAAAAAAACCTGGGGAATTGTGCACGCTCAGGTCATCAAGTAATAAAATCTTTCAAAAATAATGTTAGTCTTTATTTAATTTTGTCTTCCACCTGCAATAAAAAGTAAATTTCCTGTTTATATGTATATATATATACACCCTCTCAAGTCTCCTGAATTCATTAAAATAATAATATTAACTTAAATAATTATAAGAATTCAAAAATGTTATAAAAAATAGCCAATGGGCCTGATTATAAATTGAATGATTTTATCTAATCAGTCAGCGTTGATTCACCAGGAAAGGATTCATTCATTGGACGTTTAGGTATTTTTGTTATGTAATTTACTAATTTGAGAAAGGAGTTTTTATTACATTTATCGAGTAAAATTTTTTTATTATAAAATCATTAATTTGATAAATTTTACTCCCTTTTCTCTTAATTATGTAAAAAATCTTAGAAAATTTTTTTTTTAAATACTGACTAGATTGAAATGTTTAATTATCACTTTTTTGGGCGTTCTTTTAAAAATATTTTTTTTTTTTTTTGAATAAAAGAAAAATAATTTAAATATAAATAATAATACAAATAAATAAATAATACAAAATTCACTGGTTTAAATCAGGGCTTGGAACGTAATTGTTATTATGATCAAATGAAATATTTTCATTCATTTGTCTACAAATCCAAAACTATACTTCATTAATATTTTATCAAACAATATATATATATAATACTTTTTGGTCTTTAAGTTCGATTGTGTGCAGTTCGAAGCCCTTATTAATAAATTTTATTATCATTTTCCTTTTCTTTAAATTAAAGCCAATACAAATAGTAATTTTTTAAATTTCTTTGAATAAAACACTATTTATTTATTTTCCATCTTCTGCTAAAATCCCTAATTAACCCAAAAGCTATACTAGAGTCAGAAATTCAATGTAGAAAGAATGGGGCAGGGGAAGAAGTAGATCAGTGCGCTTTACCACCCTAAATAATGAAAAGTTGTTACCAACTAGGAAAACATCTTGTATACTTGGTGGAAGATTTTTTTTATGGGACTTTTTGGTCGCGTCTGTGGGGGATGGGTAACACTGAGTACAGAACCAAAGTATAAAATATATTCTAATACCCTAATTAAATTCTAAACATCCTAATTATAAAAAAAACAATGAGTTAAGTAGGGCTGGTTTACACGCTACGAGAAATCTCTGCAATTTATCGTATCGATCGAATTGTTTCGATTTATCGTTGGGTGTAAACAGGACATTGTAGCGTTTTATTAGAATTGGATGGTTGATGCCGACAGGCATCAATTTCTGCGAATCGTAACATGTTTAAACGTGTAAACAAGTCGCGTGGCATGTATTTCTCGTTACGATTTCACTCAGTTTGCTTTTTCCGTTTTGAAGTCGATAGCTGTCGACAACGGAATATGACAATATATCGATAAATCGTTATGATTTATCGTAGCGTGTAAAAATCCAGCCTTTAATTAATAATTAACAAAAAAAAGGAGTCAGTCTTTTAGAAATTGACTCTCAATTAGGAATTTTTCTGAAAAGGAAACAATTTTTATAAAAAAATTTCATGCTACACAGTCATAAAAATTATTTGTTCCTCCTATATATGGGAGTTTCTCTACTAATTGTAAAATCGCTGACCCAGGCAAATTTTATATAATACATCTTATTATTACTAAATAATAAGTATTAGTAAAGACAATATATTAGCTATTCTTGGAATCCAATCGCTTATATTGAAATATAAATAAGTAATATTCAATTAAATGAACTTCAAACCCCTCAATACACAGTCCCCTGTCGTGACCCATTTCTAAAATTATGGGTCTTAATGACAAATATTTTTTTTTTGTATTATAAATTTTCTGAGTAAAATAATCATTAATTGCACTCGAATACAGTTGGCATCTTTATAAAATACAATCATATGTTTAAAATAACAATCTAATTTAAAAAACAGTAGTCGGAATGTTGTCCTCACTTTTTTTGAACAGTCCCCTGTTACAATTTGAAAATTGCACTGACATCGCATAGTGATACATCGGCGCAGTCGTTAGATCGTGAAATGTAACGCAATTCGGTGTGAAGTTCATTCCATTGGCAGAGTTATGCGGCGGCTAACGCCATTTTGTCACTGTTACCACTGCGTTTGCCAGTGAACTCGTGTCTCGACTGCTAGTTTTATCAGTCCCCTGGTAGGCATTATCTTAATTTTTTGAAAAGTTAAAATTGTAATGTTTTTTTTTTTTTAAATAATTACGAGTATGTTATCACGTCTGCCTTTTTAATTTAAATAGATTTACAAGGGTTTTATGCTATGTAACTATATATGTAAAAAAAAAAGTCCTCTGGACTCAGTCCCCTGTCAATTTAAGGGGTCTTTACTAATACTTATTATTCAGTAATGGGACTGTTTTTAACCAGCCATATAACACAGCATTCTATATTTTACATTTAGTAGAGAAACGCCCATATACAAAATATTTGCCTCTATAGTTAAAATAAAATTTATTTAGATTTTTAATTAATTAACAAATATTAAATAATGATTTTTAAAGTTTAATTAAATAACGATTTAAATAATTATTTTTTGAAATTTGAAAATCATTCTTTTAAAAAATTTTTTAGGAATTAAAATGCACAAGAGAAAAGGGAAACTGAGATGAGAATGATAAAATGTGAAATCCTATTTTGTTTTGTGGAATACATTTTTGTTTATGATAAAATAAATTCTCAGCGGGCATGCAATAAAAAAGGTGCTTGGATGATGCGACTTAAGACACGAGAACAAGGAGATTGTTGTCGTTGTCGAGGTCAAAAGTCATCAGGTGTCGATTGCAAGTGTCTTTTTTTTTGTTTTGGAGACGGGTATCTTGTCTATTGAATTAGAAAGACTAGCGACTTAGCGTGTCCGAGCTAGAGCTTAAGCTGCGCGAGTTTCGAAGCGAGGCTTTGAGGCCGACCGGCACTGCGCCTTGCAAAATGTCCCAGATGTGTTGCATAATCAGGTCAATCGCCACTGCAACCCAAACACAACACAAGCGGTCACCACCTACACCTGCCTCTCCCAGAAAAGAGTTTGCTATTCTCCATAACTAGTCTTTCTCATCTCTCATCTCCATTCAAGGATATCATAACATTCAACCACTCCCACGATTTATTTCTTTTTCCTATTTATCTTCCATTCTGGACATGAAAATAATTGGCAAAACCCCAAAATTTTGATTATATATAGTTGTTCATTGCAGGCTTGAGAAATTTTTTTGTTCATGTTTTAATGGAAACGTACGCATTTGTAAGATTTAAAGCATCGTTTTCTTGTAGATACACTGGCGCTAGTTGAAAAGTCAATGATCTACTGATGTCAGTATATATACATAACAAAAATATGTTTTAATCCATACGCACTGCATATATCCATTAAAAAATGAAAATATCATACAAATGGAATGAAAATTTGGAGTAGAAAATCCCATTTCTTCGTTTTTTCAAATTTTACTTTAGGAATGGATTTTAATAACTTTATAAAAGAAAGGACTTTAAAGCCAATTTTATTTTATTCACTATGCCTACCAGCGTTTTAACCTGGAGTCTACAAAATCTTCAGAGTTGGCTGGCAAGAAATACGAATGTGAAATTCTCAGTGACCTAAGCATAGATGAAATATTCGTTTTTTTTTTTTTGCTTCCATGTTTTTGAGTTTCCGTTGATGCATATTTCTCGCCAGTCGGTCTGATATTATGGCCGAAACCTTAGTCTAGTTTGCAAATTAAATAAAATAAAAATGTTGATTTTCTATTAGGCTGATAAATTTGGAATAGACAAGAATGAAACCAGATTTTTTAATTAGATCAGCTTTACATTTTATTCGGTGCAAACGTAACGGCCACCATAACTGATACCATCAGTGGCTTTTGGTCTTTTGGTAATACATTGACACTATTGATGAAAAAAAAGCCGATTTAATTCTTTATTCCATTAAAATAAAATTGGCTGTAAAGTATTGTCTTTTATTGACTCCTTCAAATCAAATTTATTTTAAAGAAGAATCTGAAAATTATTAAACTTCATTTAGCAGACTTTGGCAAAACTTTCAGATTCTTCTCAAAGAGATGGGATATTTTAATTTTGCCCAATAATTATTTCAAGTATAAAATAGGATTTCATACTTTTGAAGAAATAATTAAAATTCTTAATAACTTCGTGAAAGTAGGATAATAAGATTTAATTTGAAATGAGGATGTGGCATAGGGCAACCAAAGCGAAAAATAAAATAAAAATATATTTTTTGTCGACGTTTCGAGTGCCGATCGCACTCTTCATCAGGATAAAAATTATGTCAAGTTGTCAGGTTAGTTGACCTGACGTTGCTACACTGCCATGTCAACTAACCTGACAACTTGACATCATTTTTGTCCTGATGAAGAATGCGATCGGCACTCGAAACGTCGACAAAAAATAGATTTTTGTTTTATTTTTCGCTTTGGCTGCCCTTATGCCACATCCTCATCATAATATCCAGCCCTCAAGAAACAACTATTTAATTTGAAATATTGTATTTATTAATCAAAATTTTTTAATTAAACATCCTTTTGGAAAATATTAGCAAAGTTGCCTTAGCATTGACTATTTAAGGAGAATATCAAGCTTTTTTCTGTCGATTTTTTTAATATTTAAAATTGTTCATTTTTTTTCCTTTCATTGTGGTCAAATTTTTTGAAAATAATTAAATAGTAAGCTTAAAAATATCCAAAATCAAATGAAATTTATGAAGATGTAGTGTATGGGCAGCCAAGGTGAAAAATAAATTTTTGTCGACTTTTCGAGTGCCGATCGCAAAAAAAAATATTGTTCCATTTTTCACCTTGGCCGCCCATACCTGGACATCTTCCTATTATAATAATCCAGCCATCAAGAAACAATCAATTTAAATTTTTATAAAAAATGAACAATTTAAAAACTTAATTATTATAATTTTGAATGTTAAAATGAGAATAATGTGAAATTAACATACGGTATAGATAGTTTTATGGAAGTGGTTAATTAAGAAAGATATTAAAATAAAAATATACAGATATTTCATTTAGAGCTCTGAAATATTATTTTTAGATAAATAGTTTTTTTGAAATGATTATAGAAAATAAAAAATATATGGAAAGAGAAGTCATAATATAACAGAGCTAAAATGAATACAAAAAAACAAAGACTTGTTTTTAAATCTCCTTTTAATACAATGGAATTAATGAGTCGAAAACATGAGATGTCAAAAGTAAATTAGATTTTAAATTTTTCGAGGGTCGTTCCGAAAGTAATGCCTCCTATTTTTTTCATGGAAACTAATAGAGATACATAAATAACAACAGCACAGCTAAACAGAGCAATATTTCAGCGACAGACTGTCATTTTTCCACATGGTTCCCACCATTCATTATGCATTTTGGGAACAATGAACCAGAGCTTGCATGCCGCGCTTGTAAAAATCGGAACTAGCTGAGGCTAATCTTCACTTCACTGTCATGAACACCCTTTTCACCACCATGAAAATGCCGTAGCTCCATAAACCTCTACTAAGCGTCGATGGATTTCAATCGACGCAATCCCTTCGACACTGAAGTATTCAATCCCACATCGTTGTTTTATACTTAAGTCCAAATCAGGCTCCATTTTGAAACACTCTTATGCTGGAGACTACTACCGCAACAACAAGACCAGCTGCAATCTGTAGCTGAAATATTGCTCTGTTTAGCTGAGCTGTTGTTATTTATGTATCTCCATTAGTTCCCATGAAAAAAAATAGGTGACAACTTTCGGAACGACCCTCGTAGGGAGAGGGTCACAGGAATGATTAGAAAAAATTTGAATACTATATCCAAAATTATATATTTTAATTACTAAGTCAACCCTGTATCATCTTCGTTTAAGCTTCCTCAAGAAAAATACTCTTTATTATTCCACTCCCACCCTTGCCGTGCGCTCCAAGCGGATGCTTCCCATACATAACTATCCTATTATTATATATGGGCAGGGACACCTTAAGAAAATTTCATTGGCACTGAGGATGGCAGCTGTTATGGTTGCCAAAACTTTTGTCTCTAATAAAGTGTAAAGGTGTTCGACTAACTTACTGGTTATATTCCTACCGAATCCAATCTCATATACCCAGCAACCAACCTAAAAGCAAAAGTCCGGAGTGTAAGGGGCGCTTAAAAGACGATATCGTGTACTTTGATGAACTGACACTACAATATTTGGAATTTACTAAAAACTCTGTTTTGGGAACATATGTAAATCAGAACGGGCCAAATCTCGTCAAGAGGCGGACGAAATTAGCCTGATAAAATCATTTGTATTCCTCAAAAATTGATCCAGAAAATCTTGAAAAATTTTCACCTGACTACAATTTTGATATATTATCGTGAGAATCCACACACTTGCTGATCTGCTACCTAGCCGAGCCGGACAGAAGGCCCAGACGGATCTGTCCCGGTTCGGCTCATGAGAGCCCACATACTAGCAGATTTAGCTCGTTTGAAGGCGAGCCGAGTCGGGCTCGCGAGCAAAAGTCCGGCTTGTATGGGGCGCTTAAAAGACGATATCGAGTACTTTGATGAACTGACACTACAATTTTTGGAACTCGGTTCGCTAATAAGAAGCCTCCACGGATAGTGGGTTTTAAATCTTTTAAATCTTAGAATTTGAAGGTGAATATCTGGGCATCATTTTTTTAAAGCATTACGATGCACTTCTCAAAAACACTCAAGAAAATCGACTTTGAACATTTACGAATTCCCTAAGTTCGGATAATTTTTATATTTGTTAACAGTGTCTGATGGTCGAATGCATAGTGCTCCTGTCGCCAACACGAATTGAATCAGCGACCCCTTGTATACGAGCCTGGAGCTCTATTACACGACCACCAAACACTGTTGAATTATAACAAAATTATCCGAACTTATAAAAATCATAAATCTTCAAAGTTGATTTTCTTGAGTGATTTTGAGAAGTGCATCGTATTGCTTTAGGAAATTGATGAGATACTCACCTTCAAATCCTACAAGTTTAAAAAAATTTGTGACCCTTCTAAGATCGTAGTGGACGTTTAATTCAGCTCTCCATTTCTTTAGAATTGTATATGAAAGTGCACTTTCTTGTACATTCATATTTGCAACATCGTACTTTTCAAATTATCCTCGTTTCTATGTTGAGAAATACTTGTGGTTAACTTAGTAATTATGATAAAATTTTGGAAAGTAAATTGTCTTATTCTTAACTTTCCTTAGGTTTTTTTATTTATTGTTTTCGTCAGTCTATAAAATAAAAATTTTCCAGATTATATAATATTAAACCAAGAACCTTTTTCTTGTTTTGTTTTGCTTCTTTAAGGATTTATATAAATTTTGTTCTATATCTTTTATATCAATAATATTAAAGTGCATTCCACAATAAATAATCTAAGTTATTTTTTTTTAATTTAAAAAAAAATTATATTAAAAATTCTTTAAATTATTTTTGTAATTTTTATTATTAAAGATATTTAAAAAGTTTTAAGAATGAGGCAAGTTCTCTCATTGTTAACCCTCTGTTTATAAAATAAGCTCCTCTTCAAGATATTCAATATCGACTTCTTAAACTTGTAGATGATTAGACAAAGCGAAACACAAATAGGCTTTGGGTTTGTTGCAAAAAATAACATAGATAAAAACGTCTTCGAGGAAATGCGGGAAATAACTCATACCTTTACAGGAAGAGATACTAATGGACTGTGGAATAGAAAACTCACTGAGGACATATGCTTGAAGAGGACGTTATAAGATTCTTCAGGATCAAATTATAATTTGTTGGTTTCTTCAAATTTAATAAGTAGTCAACATTGAAAATGTGTAATTCTTGAAGAGGTGATCAACTTATAGGTTAAAATACCTTTGGTTAGGTTATAAATCACAGAAGAACTTCCCTTTATCAATTTTTTCTCCAGAGGTTTAAAAAGATTTCATTTCAATCTGAAGATCCCCTCATTACTTATAACATCATTTATGATGAAAACACGATACGGTCATAAAAAATATACTAATGGTCGCTAAACGATCATTGTTCCTTAATTAGAGCAACTTTGTTGGCTATATGGGGCAACCTCTAGTGTAAACAACATGCAAATGTATTTTCGGACATTCTTTGAATGCAAAGATATAATATATAAATATTAATCAATTACATGCTTAGAGAGAATATAAAAAATTATTTTTAAAAAATGCCTAAAAAGGATTCTGCCAGAAGAGTGAACAGAAAAATCAATGAGAAGTGTTGCCGGATGGCAATATTTTTTTTAGGCATCTATGTTTAATGAATAAATGATTATTCATTATGACAATAATTAAAAGAAAAGGTTTTTAGTATTTATCTCTTGATTCAAAATTCAAATAAATTTCCGAGAATATTTCCACAAAAATGGAATATCTCTTTTAAAAATGGGATTTTGTTGTCAATCGGGAACAGATAAAACTACCCTATCTAATCAATATATTAGAAACTATCTGTTCATTTCTATAAAAACCCTACAAACCCATACTGTGTCTGATATATATTACAAAAAGATTACAGATTGTACTCAGTAGAAGAAATGAATTTATTGTAAACAAAACTTAAATAAATTTTTTGGTTAAAACATTTTACAATAAATATATTTCTTGAACTATTATGCAATCTGAAATATATTGAGAATCAATCGATAGACTGGGACGTTTTTGATATTAGTGAAAATTTCATCAATGGATTTACCTAGAAATTAAAAAAAAATAATTTTCTAATAAAGTACACAAAATTTAAATGATTAGAAACTTTTAACTCTAGGGCTGACACTTCGGGCTTCATTCCCTAGAAGTAGATGGCTCATAGATTATGATAAATTCTTGCCAGTTTCTAGTTTTCTTCTCTCTTCACTTCCAAAAGTGGTAAAATTTTTTTTTTTTTTTTAATCATAGGCTTCCAAAGTAAATCCATTGTAATTTTAATGAAATTTATATAAAATTGATGATGAATGAGAATCTCTTTCTAATCAACCATAATTTCAAATTTTTTCTTTAACAAATTAAAAGATTCAAAGACTCACCCGTATTATCCGCTCCCCTTGGTATTATGACATCAGCAAATTTTTTTGTCTGAAAAGAGTAAAAGAAAATTATTAATTTATTTAAATTCATGTATCTTTGATTATTTTTAAAGGGAGATATTTAATAAAATTTCCTATAAATAAGTCAGATATTACCCAAATACGAAATAATATGGATTATAATTTTATAATTAAGAGTTTTTAGAACCCTTAAGCCTAGAGTAGTTTTTCCGACATCGGAGGCCATTTAGACTACGCCCGAGACATTTAGAGATCTAGTTCTTATTTACTTAAATAAAATTGAAAAATAAATTAAAAAATTTATATAAATAAAAAAAAAAAAACGTTGCCCAAGTGTGATTCAGCTACTCACATTTTCAAGTGAGAACTTTAATTCCACCCTCTCCCCTACCTTCCCACCCTTGAAAGAAAAGATTTTTGTCATTAAATCAACAATTAAAGAATATTATATGATATATCAAAAAAATAAGTACCGGAGAACAAAATTCTTCAAATGCAGGCTTGACAAAGTTCATATACTGGTTCAAAACTTGATCGAGATCTCTGCCACGTTCTTTAATATCTCGTGGAACTAAAAAAGAAAAAAAAAAACAAAATAATAATTAAGACATACTCTTTTTAAATGTATGTAAAATAATATTTAATTAGTTACCTCTTCTGGCCAGTCTTGTGTCAGAATCAGTATCAACAAATAATTTCATGTGAAAAAGTTCACGAATCTCAGGAAAATAAAATACTAAAATTCCTTCGAAAAGGACAACATCAGCTGGATATATTGTTGTATATTGATTTTCTGACCTAATAAAAAAAAAATTATATTAATTACAAATTCTTCTATATATGTTTTTCTTAAAAAAAAAAGGATTAAATTTAACTCCGATCTCTCAAAAGGAAAACTGGGTAAATTGAACTAATGAAAAAATGTCCAGATTTCTTGACACTCAACAAGTAATGTCCTCAAAAATTCAATGGCAGTTATTGAGAATCGACTTTTGAAATGTCTTATATAAATTTTTTATAAAATATTTCTTTTCCCTTGACTTGATGAAACAGTTCTCTTAAATTATTATGTTTTTGAACAAAAATACATTATGATAATCATTTTACTGAACTTGAAAATTAGACTCATGGTTGCTATCCATTCCTGTTAAAAGTCGACAGTGGTGATTATGATTCCCATTGTTACCAAATTTTGGTGTGGGAATTTACTCAGGAAATATTTTATATATAATGATCCAGACTTGTAGAGGAATGCAGACAGGAATGAAGCCTCTAATGAATAATTTGAACTTCTTTATAATGAGACGTTTCGGCTAAATTTCTTGAGCCATCTTCAGGTGTTTAACAGTTTATACGTTGTTTAATAAGTTATGAGTGGACAGTCAATATATCATTTATGCTGGTTCACATAAAAAATCTGAAGATGATTAGCCAAAATAAATAAAGGTTTCATTCTGGCTGCTTTCCTCCACGTCTTCGGTTCATCAATTTTGCTTAGCCACATTACGTCGTTAATCTTTTATACTAAACAATTTCAAATCAAAGAGTCAGGATTTATAATTCTAGTTCGTAAAAATATATTAACTAGGTAGAGCTTTGTTTGAAAAGAGATGGAATTTTTTTCAAACAACTCTCAAATAGACTGTAAATAATAAGCCAGTCAATATATCGTTTAAGATAACAAATTTGCGAGATGAGTTCGTGTTTGATTGGGCAAAAATTGTGCCCCCTGGAGTCGAATCAGGATCTCCACGCTTTCGCAGCGGGCGGAAACACAAACTCATATCGCAAATTTGTTATCTTAAAAGTAAAATATATGTTTACCTGGAATTATTAATATAATCATATACTGGAATTTCACATTTTTTCCCAGCAAGTATATCACGTAAAGTTTGTAATATTAAATCATTATTAAATGCATCTGTAGGACAATCATGTATTAGAATTTTTAAATAATAACAAAAAAAAAAAAAAAGAAAATTGTAATACCTGGGTGATCAAAATTAAAAAGACCTTTTTCCGCTTTAATTTTCTCAGCAGGAGTCAATTCGCGATAGAAACTGTCTTGACTTATACAAACAACTTGACGTTCCGCATGTTCTTTGTCCACCTGTCCTAATTTTTCCATAATTCTTTTGCATACTGTTGACTAAAAAAAAGTATATCATGGATTACGAGAAACAATAATCCTGAGAAATATATTATTAATACAGTAGAACCTCGCTTAGCGAGCATAATTCCAGAACCATACTCGTAAAGTGAAACAATAACATTCTTCCCATAGAGCTGTGACACAGACTGATGTGACATGGGCACAATCCGGGACTTCCCCTCTCCTCGTCACTCGTTCGTTAAGCAGGTCATTCTTTTACAATTTGTTTTGCTCGTTATGCGAATTACTCGTTATGAGAGGTGCTCGGTAAGCGAAGTTCTAATGTATATTAAAAACTTTCATTTAAAATAAACTTAAGAAATTGTAAATTTGCAGAAATGTTCTAATTTCTAACTTTTTCGTAAATGAATTTGGCTTTGGAACACTAATCAGTTTTATTTAATTTAAATCTGTCTTCTAGTGAAATTTTTAAATTTACTATTATTTAAAGAACGAATTATGTACCACATTACAGGTTAAAATAAATAAAGATACAAGATTTGGCAAATAAATGTATTAATTTTAGTGAGTTTTTTATTTTATTTCTGATAGATGACAAGCTATTATAATGGGCGTCCCCCCAGAAGGCTCCCCGCTCCAAGAAAAATTGAGACAATATGGGGCCTTCCAGCCCCCCCCCCAGCCAAATTCCCCTGTTACGCTCCTGGCTATTATTAGGCTCAACTCACACTATAAACCATATTTACTCATAATGTAAATACGAGTATCTAGAATAAGTTGGATATTGGATCGGCCTGAGGGACTCCCACTGACCCTAATTTTTCAGTTAGTTGGACCCCTCCCTGGCTACGGCCATCTATCTATCTATATATATATATAGGCCTATATATTGTTCCAAAACCATAATGTAAATATGAGAATCTAAAATAATAAATTGAATATCTAAAGCAAGAGTTTCATTAAATATTTTTCTGATTTTCCTGGATATTATGTTTGTAAAAATTTTGGATTTTTGTTTATTCAACACATTTTCTTAAAAAAAAAGAAAATATACAAAATATACATATATATTTTAAAAATTTCGTAGGTGGGCTCGATCACCTGGGCCTTAAATCACCTCTTATTATGCCAGTGATTTCTGTAAATCACATTAATCAATTGTATATTAGAATACAACAAAATAATGAGTTAAATTTTTTTTTTTAAATTATATTGGCTTTGGGGAAATTGTAATAAAAAAGATATAGTCTATTAATAACATTATGGACTTAGTGTCCATTTAAATGTTTTAGATTTGTTATTTTATTTAAAACTATTGATTGATACTTTGACAAGTAAAATAATAAGGTCATTTCAAAAAGATGTAATTATGTGAATTAAATATGAAATTTTAATTCAATAAGTCAATGAGTTAAAATTTTGACAGAATTAAATAAAAAAGTGAAAGTAAAAGTAGAGTATCTTACTTTTCCGCTGGCTGTTCCTCCTGCAACTCCAATTAAAAACGGAGTTTTTCCCTCGACGCCATTTATCTTGCCGTTGTATTTGATTCCATTCTCCGAAGGTCGGCGTATTGTTTCATTTGGATGATCAGCCATATCTTTATAAATCAAAGGAATTATATTATTTTCAAGTTATTTTAAATTATACCGAAATTAAAAACGTGTTTTGTAATGATGTTGAAATGTCGATATAGAAAAACGAAATCCAGATAGCGCTGCGCAAAAACAACGGAAATCGGATGAGAAATGTCAAAAATTATTAAAAAATTTTAATTAATTTTATAATTAGTCATTTATTTGTATATAAAATAAATATTAAATATTAAAAATGGCATATAAATATAAATGTTCAAGCTTATGTGTATTTTTTAAAAAATTAGTTCAATAGAACTTAAAAAATGCACGAAATTCAATTTTTATAAAGAAAAAAATTGTTTGTTTACATTAAGATACGGTAAAATATGACAATATTTATATTTATTTACGACGAAAACATAAAATACCAATCCCAGCAAAAGTCACGAACGGAGGGAATTCTGATAGGTCACCTTGAAAAATCAGCGTGTGGAACGCCGAAGAGAAAGACAGAAATCAGGGAATTAACATTTATTTTAAAAAAATATTATTTTCTCTTTTTAAGAGACATTTTAATAGAAGGTTTTTGAATTTATATTGTTTGATTTCGGATGGTTACATTAAAGAAAAAATATATTCTTAATTATTCAATTTTAGTTCCATATGAATATTCTTTACGAAATTCTAAACTCATTACAAAAAATCCGATGCGAATTGGATGCGCGGTTTCCGAGTTATAGATTGATTTATCAAAGTTTTTATTCATTTCCAATGTTTTTTTTATTCGGGCTCTTGGTTTGGCCAAAGGAGGGGAGGGTCGTGACTGGCAGGTTCCCCCACCACTCTGCTCTGATTGTTGCTGAGGAGAAAAGGCGCCAGGCGCCCTCCCCTCTTCTCTAAGAAAAATTCTTTTTCTTTTTAAAAATAATTTAACAGCTTTTAATTTAATTTTTTTTTTTTTTTTGACATTTGGAAGAATTATAAAAATTGAACGAGAAAAAAAAAATTAATTAAGCAGTCAGAGAAGATTGCCAAATAAATGATAGTTATATATTTAGTTAGATGTAAAATCTTTCAATTCTTCATCATCACATGGTTGGGAGAACCCAAAGGGGAGGGAGAGGGGGAGGGCCAGGGGGGGGGGGGGGGGAAGGTCGGGGTCGTCCAGGTCGGGATATATATTTTTTTTTATTTATTAAGAGGAAAAAAGAGTCAAACAAACAAACCAAAAAACCCCCACACCCCAACACAAACACCCACCCACCCCCCCCCTCCATTATTTTTTTTTATTTTTTTTCTTTCATATATTTTAATTTTTTTTTTTTTTTTTTTTTGGGGGGGGGCCCCCCCCCCCCCTCGCTGGGTACGCCCATGCATGGTTGTTATATTTATTTGAACACAAGCGATATTTCGATCTTGTATTACTGTAGGGTAGTTTAATATGAAAGAGTAAATTTAATTTAGATGAAATGATTTGAGTACTTCAAACAATTTTCACAAAATATTACTGATGTACTTCCTAAATAATTGATTTATATGAATTTTAATCTAAAAAGTAAAAGATTTAAATTCTGTTACCATGGTAACCATTTCACCTATCTTTCCTATGAAGAACAAGAGTAAAATGGTCTTCAGAAGATTTCAACGGCGAAATGAGAATATACATTTTAAAGAGCATCTAAAAAATAATTGATTTATTAATTTAAAAAAAAAATCCTTGGAGCGAATTTTGAGAAAATGGAAAAAAACTGAAAAACTACATCAGTAAAGTACTAGTACTTTTTGACTGATTTTGATTAAAAGCTTATTTCCACGTCTCAGGGAGGTGTCTAACTTAAATATAAAATTTCACACTCATAGCTCAATTCCTTCATGCTTAAAATTGAACACACATAGGCAATAGAATGTAAAAAAAAAAAAAAAAAAAATAGGGGGGGGGGGCCGTGAGATATTTATTTGGTTCCCAACGGGGCCGCGACTCAAAAAGTATAACAAGCACTGAACTAAAGGTCTAAAGGGATGGATTTTATTATTTAATATATTTATGAGAAATAAGCATCTCTTTGATTGAAGACAAAATATTTTGAAATTTTATTTTTTCTCAAAGGATTGAATTTTTTTATAGATAAATATGTTAAAAAAAGTTTCGAATAAAATTTTATAAAAGCATAAAAAGATGAAATCAATCAATTTGGCAATTATTTCAAATGATGGGAGAGCATCAATTTGCTTTTTCTAATTCGATCGGCGCCCAGAGTGCAGCCAGGGAGCCTCGCTTCACTCTTGTCTAGGCTTTTCTTCACGCGCAGATTCGCTTTTCAAAAACTCGCTATATCTCTCTTATTTTTCGTTGAATTTGTGAAAAAATGCAAAACTGGTCTTTTCAATCAATTATAAAGCTATAGACATTTTTTTTATTTAACTACGACCACATAAAATGGGGGTTTATTAATTGCCTTTTACATCTTCAAATTTTAACTGCCTCTTTCATTTTCTAATTATCCTAATTTATTGTTTTTTAATTAAATAAACACATTTAGGCCTTGATATTGATTGAATAACTTAGTATATAAAATATTCAAGCAAAAACATTGAAATTTTAGTCTCAAAACGTTCTGGAAATGATTATAAATCGATTTTCCAAATTTATTTTGACATATTAATTTTTACTTTCTCTTAAAATTCAAAAATTATTTTTTTGATGCTGTTCTCATTTTACCCCCATGCAAAACACAAATGAAAATCTGGTCTTTTGAATTAATTATAAAGCGTATTACCCTTGTCAAACTTTTTAAAATTATTATTTGAAATTTTTTTTTTTTTTCTCAAAGCCCACAGTTGGCCATCATGATTTTCAATCTGACTTAAAATGTCAAAATTTAATGTTATATTTATATAGTTATATTATTTTATTTATTTTTCTATCGTGTTTAAGTCAGAATAACATCAATTATATAATATATAATCTTAATATAAAAAATGCTTTTACTATAAAATAGGCATATTGTTTTTTCAATATTATTCTACAATTGGGAACATTTTGGTAAATATATTTTTCTAAGGGCCTTATTAGCTTATAACATATAATAATTAACAATTAGCTTAATATGCATTTAATTAATAAAATAGGTCGTTTAACTAAAAATGACAATTTGTTTAATTAACTACTGATGGAAATTGACATTTTTAAGCAAAATAAAATTTGCTTGTTGAGTAATAACTCTTTTTATATGATACATGTACTTTTATATTTTTGTATTTCCTTGTTTTAATTAATGACCCAGAAGAAGAAAGTTTTTAGATCAAAACTCTTCTTATGGAATGATTACAAGTAGTTATATAGCTTTTATCAATTGAGTTGGCAAGATAGTATTTTCAGTTTCAATAGAGTTATGATTGTTTTCAAGAAATTTTCTTCAGTGTTAGATATTTTCCTTTTGATATCATTTACATTAAGGCTACTACTCTATATAGAAGCAAGTTATTCGTAATTAAATAAGTTGTTAGTTAGAAGTCAAAATGGAGAGAAAAAAAGAACATTTTTGGCAATTTTACATTTTTTTTTCTTACTACCCACAATAGTTATATAATAAACTATTAAGCCCGGTCCACACGCTCCGTTTTGCACAACATTTTAAGTCTGCGCGGTCTTAAGATGGAGTGAAAACGTTGTAATTTTGAGTGTCCAGACGGTGCAGTCATATTTGTATTTTTTGCTCCGTCTTGTGTGATATCGTCATGGGGGAGGTTCTCCTGTGGTCAATTTTTGCATGCTCTCTCGTTAGAAAAAAAAGATTAGAACATCTTAGGTCGCGGTTGCATCGATTTCTCTGAATTTTTCTACTAATTTTTCATAAGCTTTCCCCTTTTTCTCCCTGTTACTATACTCCTTCGATTTAACACGCCAAATACATGGGAAACTTTCATAAAGTGCAATAAAATCAGTTAAAAACTCTCTAGAACATTGCCGAAGGTCAGCCATCGTGGAGTGATTAGGGAAAACTGAGGAACAAAACGATTCGGAACATGGAGTAAGCGTCCACATGCACCGACTTGTCCGCACAGGTCATGGATTTCAAAGCTAATTTGCTCAGTTATCGCTGCAACTGTACCGTCTTCCCGCCGGGCTCAAAACTGCGCAAATTTCCTGTCCACACGCAACGTTTTAACTGCAACGTGTTGAACTGCGCAGACAAAAGGTTGTGCAAAACGTAGCGTCTGGACCGGGCTTTAGAAAGAAAATTTTAATAGTTGTAAAATGATTGAATATGACAAGTTGACAATGAGATGCCTGCAATTTTCATTTAATATTAATATTATTGTTTTTCTTTTTAGGTTATGATAATTGAAAAATGACGGTGAAATCGGCCCTAAAAGCTGGGCCTCTACTCAACAAATATAAACATTTTTTTATTGGATTATTTGTTATCCTGTTACTTTCTTTTGTCCTCGTTGTAGACTTGCATTTTCCATCAAATTCAGGTCATAGACACCAACATAAACATTTAAGACTGGATAATTTGGATCGACTGCCTGAAATCATCATACAACAAAATTCGCACAACTTGGATAAGAGAAATCCCAAATGCACCTATTATGATTGCTTTAACGTTTACCAATGTGGACACAATGTGCCTAGTAAAATTCTCGTCTATATTTATCCCTTGAAGAAATATGTTGATACCAAAGATATTCCTATTGGAAGCCAAATCTCACAGGAATTTTATCTCATTTTGAAGACCATCCTAGAGAGTAAATATTATACACCGAATCCAGAAGAGGCTTGTATTTTGATTCCTTCTATTGACACCTTAAATCAGAATCGATTTAGAACCCTGGAAACTTCACAAGCATTAACTTCTTTGCCTTAGTATGTATTCATATATGTTATCTATCTTTATATTTAATATAAAAAGAGTTGATAAATAATTAAATATTAATATTGTTTTTGATTCCTTCAAAATCGCAAATAAAATTGCTGAAGAATTTGATCCGTAACCTTAAGAGAAGGTCGTCAAACTTGTGAGCTAAAGAACCAAAATCTTTGTGACTTCTAGAATTAAAATAAAATTAATTTTGCGTGAATATTTTCTAAATTACATGACAATTTGTGAAGTGGCTCTTCGAAACTCAGGGTATTGGAGGCAGTTTCGATAAAACCATACTCTTGAAAATGGACTGAGGATAGCGTGAGTGGCGTATCTAGAAATTTATTTTAGGCGAGCTGATGGGTATACCAGAGGGTTTGGGGGTAGAGAATACCCCCCAACGGAAGGGGGTCCGGGGCCCCCTCTCGGAAGATTTTTTTTTAATTTTATGTATCTAGAAGCATTTTTAGACTAGTTAAACAATCTAGAAATATTTTAGAGTTGTGCTAAAACTCTCTAGATATTTTACAAATTAATGTGACATTTATTACCAAGTTGAGACATTTACTGGATATTACCATTATTATGAAGATCGTCTACTACTTGAGCAGTTTCTAGTTTTAAATGTAAAACTATACATTTTTTCATTTTTATTCTTTTCACTTGTAGGATTTCGGGGAGGGCTGTAGCCCCCTCAACCTCTCCCCCCCCATTCACTGGATAGCGTTATCTAATTAAACCAGAAACTGTCTCCACTACTCTGAGTTTCATTTCCTGGCTGTCTTCTCCCTTATTTTCTTATTTACTTATTATTTTCTAAATTTTCCTTATCAATTTAATTAGAAAAGCTTCACGAATATTCCCAAAGAGTCAAATGGGGCTTTCGAACCGCGGATTGTCAACCTCTGATCTAGACCACAAGTCTCCTAATTGGATTCTTTGCTATTGGAATTTGAAAAAAAGTTGAAGTTGTCCTAACTCGATTGACTTCTAATACGTATATATTCATCACTCAATTATGAAATATTAATATTTCTATTCCAAAAATATCAGTGAAAGGCATTAACAAAATTTTTATAATTTTAAATTATCGAAAGTATTAAAATATCTAATTTGTGAATATTTTGTATTTTTTAGTTGGGCAAATGGAGAAAATCATCTTGTTTTTAATATGTTGCCTGGATCGCCACCAGAATACAACACTGTGGTGGAACTTGCCTTAGGAAAAGCGATGGTTGCTGGAGCTGGATTTTCCTCTTGGACATATCGCATGGGCTTTGACGTTTCTATCCCCATGTATAGCCCTCTAGTTGTAAATTTAGACAATGAACCAGAAAAAAAGTATATTATATAATTATAATTTATTCAATCCTAATATTATAATAATAATGAAATAATGTAAATAATATATTTTCATAGAAATTGGGTTGTAATATCTTCTCAACTCAATTTACATCCAGAATTTTTAAATGAACTTGAACATTTGGCTAAAAATCATCCAGAATTTGCTCTTCTCGAATCTTGTACTTCTGGTCATGACAATTCCAGCATAAGATGTCTCGGAGAAGAGCAATTTGATTACCCTCAAATTCTAAAGGTAGTATTAATGAAATCAAAACGGAATGAATATATATATCTATATATATATACATATAAACATTTTTTTTTGTATTGTAGCAAAGCACTTTTTGCCTTGTCGTTCGCGGAGGACGATTGGGTCAACCTGCACTAATGGAAGCAATGGCTGCTGGATGTATTCCTGTCATTGTTGCAGATACTCTATTTTTACCTTTTGAAGATGTTCTTGATTGGAGGAGGTAGTTATTATTTTCATGATTTGTTACTTTCATAAATTTTTTGATTGTCTTTATGAATTTTTAATTAATTGGTCAAGTGGAATTTTTTTTTTTTTTAAACATTCACACTTTTTTCCCATTCACTCTCACACTCACACACACATTCACACAGTCTTTTCGGCAACTCAAACCATCTAAGACTTTATACGATAACCGTTATTAATTAATATACATATTGTGGGTCCAGGCATTCTTATTTAAGATATTTGGTATCCAAATGGCTTAAATAAAATCATCGGACTGCCTGGGCTCCAACCCCGACTCTAGGAATACGAGGCCAGCACGCTAACTTATACACCAAGCCCGATAGCATCAAGTAAATGCAAAGAATACATAAATGTGTTCGTTCATTCTTTTCTGCAACTTGTTTAAAATAATTACCACTACTATACAATACTACAATATCCAATCAATTATGTAATACATAAATATTTCTCTATACATTTCCTGTGGGAGAAATCGTAACTTTAGGAATTAATAACTCAAAAAGTTAGGAATTCCGGGACCCGAGTATTTTTCCTGGACTCTCCATAACGTTCTTTATAAGACTGCAAAATTACGTTTCAAAATTCCAACAGGAAGTTCGTCAAACAGAGCGTGACAGACGGACACTCCGCTATTATTATTTATACCGTAGGTGTTAATATAATTATATAGAGTGAAAGTATTGGTTTCATGTAAAAAATTCGATGTCGAGATTTTGATGGATATACACGTTTTCAAGTCCCCTGAGTCTAAAAATGTTGTTTTCGCGACATGGTCAGTCTGTCTGTGTCGCTGTGAACAAAATATCTCAAAAACGAAAAGAGCTACGAGGTTGAAATTTTATATTTAAGTTAGACACCCACATGGGACGTGACACGAAGCTTTGGAACAAAGTCGGTCAAAAAGTACTATTATTTTTTAATTCCAATATTGCCGTGCTGTGTTCTAGGGGGCCCCCCCCCCAACCCCCCCGGGGGGGCCCCCCCCCCCCCCCCCCACCCCGGCCCGGGGGGTGCCCCCCCCCCACAAAAAAAAGAATAGAATAAAATACAATTGTGGGATAAATTGTCCCAATATGCAAATGAGAGATGCAATTTCGTGTGTGTGGTCAGTAATGATATCAATAATGATATTGTTAGTCTCAGCCACTGTGGAGCGAGGGATATTTTTTAATTAATGACAGCTGGACGTATTCCTGTTATTTTTAGTTAATTGGTCAAGTGCAATTAAAGTTTATTTTACTTCCACTTGACCAAGCAGTGTATTCAGTAGCGTCATTTCAACTTTTTCTTCGGGGGGGGGGGGGGTAAACTTTTTTTACTCAAATTTGACCAAAAGTTGTTTTATTAAAGTAATTGTTTAATTTTCTAGAGTTTCTATACTCGTAGATATATTTTGAAATATTTTATTTAAGAATAATATAAAATTTCAGAAAAATCAGAGCTCTTGGGAGGGGCAAATGCCCTCCCCCCCCAAATGACCCCTCTAGTAGTGTGTACTTAACCACCCCCTAAACACTACTTATAAACAAATCCGACTCACCGATAAGTTTAAGCTTTGGGTTAAAAAATTTATATAAGAAATTATACCCCCCACAAACCCCCCACAAATAATTATGGTATAAATTCATCATTTAAGGTTTAATGGGATAACAACCGTTTGAGGCTCAATTAATAATCATCTTAAAAAGACCCCCTCCCCCCCAACCACCGCTAAAACTTTTAATATTATTATTGGGATTGTTGTAATTCAGTTTTCATCTCCTCAATTAGTATAAGGAAAGAGAGCATAATTCAAATTATGCAATAATCTTTTAATTAATTCAATAATAAATAATATTATATTTTTAGGGCAGCAATTCGGTTGTCTGAAGCTGAGTTAGGAACTCTAATAGAGACCGTCATGAATGTTTCTGAAGAACGAATTTTAGAACTCCAGCGACAAGGTTCTTGGCTTTATCAAAAATATTTCTCCTCTCTTAAAGAAATAACACTCACAACTCTTGATATTATAAATGATCGAGTATTTCCTGAAAATGCTAAAAATTATCATGAATGGAATACAATGCCTGATTCGGTAAGAGTTATTATTCTTTAAAAATAGTATCAAAACCTGAAATATATTAACCTATCTTTTTTTATTTTAGATGGTTGCTAATTCCCCATTGTTCCTACAATTGACAGCTCCTCGCTCTCAAGGATTTACAGCAGTCATTTTGACATATGATCGTGTAGAAAGTCTATTTCTTCTCATTAAAAAATTAGTTAAAGTTCCAAGTCTCACAAAAGTATTGGTTATTTGGAATAATCAAAAAAAATCGCCACCTCATCGTAAGTTTCTTTTCAATATTGGAGTGGAGTCAAACAAGGAAAGAATAAAAAACGATTTTTTCTGTCGACGTTTCGAGCGTCAATCACGCTCTTCCTCGGGACAGTTTAATGTCAATATTTACGGATAGTAGTAAAATGAGTATCATTTGACATCAATAAACTGAACTTAAATTAACATTAACAACGCAAAATTTGTTCATTACACACATGGCTGTTTTAATTTCAAAATCATTGGATAAATCAAAAAAATGAACAAATCTTGCATTGTTAATGTTAATTTAAGTTCAGTTTATTGATGTCAAATGATACTCATTTTACTACTATCCGTAAATATTGACATTAAACTGTCCCGAGGAAGAGCGTGATTGACGCTCGAAACGTCGACAGAAACAATTGTTTTTTATTCTTTCCTTGGGTGACTCCACTCCAAAATAGACAAGATATTTATTTTATATTATAAATGAAAATATTTTGAAGAATTTTTTGAAATTGAAAGATGAAACCACATAAATAATACACTACAAACCCTCTTAGCCGGCCTGGTTGGCTACCCGTTTGGTTTTTCGGTAAAAAATTGATTTTCACTCATTTCATCACATGTTTTCGTTTTCCAAACTCGCTCATTTTTGTTTAAGAGATCTCAAGCCTATGTAGTAGAAAAATAGACTGGGAATCAAGCGAGTAAACAAACTCGGGAACTCCTTCCCCCCCTCCCTCTTCACCATCAGAACGAACATATTACACAATGTTGCACCTCAGTTTAATTAAAATACAAAAAAAGTAATTTATATATAATAAAAATTATTAGCCTATATGATAAATATATGTAATTTATATTACTAATGGAAGAGACCGGTTGATCTATGGCCGGATAAGAGGGGTAAAGCGTAATTAAATTTATTAAAAGAGAAGATGAAATTTACTAGTATTTAATTTCTTCAAGTAAAAAAAATAAGAAGAAATGAACAAATTATTAAATAATACAAGAAATTTTTTCAATTTGAAACGGATTGAACATTAAAAAGCATTCCATATTTTCTACCAAGCAACTGAAGAGGGGAAATTATTATTATTATTCGAAGTGGGAAGAAAATCTTTTATTATTATTATTATTATTTAGAAGCTAAATTATTGCAATTTTTGGCAGAAACATAATAAAACTTTAATGGAAAAGTTAAACTTGGAAATCTACCAATTTAAATATATTTCCTTCAGACTGCCTAGGATCCGAACCCACTCCCGTTGACTTAGAGGTGTTCGATAATAACATTTAATAAATGAAAATTAATTAAAAATTTAAATTTAATTTTTCAGATTCCTTATGGCCAAAAATAAATAAACCTTTGAAAGTGATTCGTACTAAAGAGAATAAACTTTCCAATCGATTCTATCCATACGAGGAAATTGAAACAGAAGCCATTCTTACAATTGATGATGATATCGTCATGTTAACGGCTGATGAACTGGAATTTGGATATGAGGTATCTAGTATATATATATACCTACTTCAACTTTTTTATAAATTTAGAAAGATTCAGGCCTTAAAGCCCGAATCTTTCTTAATTCCCCAAAAAGGGAAAAACGTGTATATCTATCAAAATCTTTACATCAAATTTTTGACATGAAACTAATACTTTCTCTCTATATATATAGCCTATTACATATATACATAGGTAAGATAAAGTAATAATGATAGAAAAAATTTTTATTATTCAAAACAAATCTCCTTAATATAGTCATTTGAGAATTCTTTTGAAATGTCAACTTAAATTTTATCTCAAAATTTATACGATTAGAATATTTCCTTATAATAAATCATTGATTTTGCTTACTTTTTGCTTTTCTTGATGATTTCACTTGATAATAATTTAAATCTGCTGATTCTAAAAGAGTGAATCATTGAACATTGAACTAGAAACCTTCTGATATCATCATTTTATACTCATGGTCTATTAATATTTTTTTTTTTTTTTTTTAAAGTATTTTTTTTTTCCAAAATACAACTTTTTTTTGATAAAACCACAAGTTGCTTATATTTAACAACTTTTTTTATATATACTTAATAATTCATATAGGTGAAGATTTTATTTTTTCTTAACATTTAGTAAGCTACATCACCTCGCACTCACCTATACATTGATCTTTCTCCCTTACCTTATTCCCGTTTATTAAGATGGTACAGCAATTCTTTACATATACTGACCATTAGGGATTTTTTTCAAATTAATGGAATCTTTCAAAAAATGTCTTGGCAATATAGATCTTTGAAAAGTTAAAATTTTGTGGCATTTTGATTAATTATTAAGATCACAATTTTAATTTATATTCCAGGTTTGGAGAGAATTTCCTGATCGAATTGTTGGTTTTCCTTCAAGGACCCATGTCTGGGATAATGCCACCAATCGATGGAAATATGAATCTGAATGGACTAATCAAATTTCAATGGTCCTTACTGGAGCTGCTTTTCATCATAAGGTTCGATTTTTCATTCAACTTACGTCCTTTTTTTCGCAAATTCTTGGACATAGATACTGTCTATCGTCGGAGGTGCGCCTTATCCAATTTAACTTGTTGCTTTTATGACAAATTGCCAATTGCCGTTTCTGACGGGCTCACTGCTTAGCGATTTGAAGTGAATGCAAATAAAAGGACATAAGAGGGGATGAATAAATATGTTAATTTTTTATATATCCTTTTAATCTTTATATCCCTATGAAGAATAGAAATGGCTGTAGTGATGATTGATAAGGAGCTCAATGAGGAAAGGCAGCCAGCATAAATAAAATTGTTTCATTTAGATGAAATAATATAAAAGTTTTTATTTATGCTGGCTGCCTTTCCTCATTGAGCTCCTTATCAATTTATATCCCTATATAGTCGACGTTTCGGGAGTCTAAACGCCTCCCTTCATCAGGACTAATGTGTTTCTTAATAAATTAATTCTCCTTGCCTTCGTCATACGAGAATGAAATTGGTTGATAGTCCAAATTCATCTGCTGGTTGGTAGAAAGATATTTACAAAGCGAGTTCTCAATATATACAATATATTTATATTATATATCTTATTATATATTGTATAAATTGAGAACTCGCTTTGTAAATGTCTTTCTACCAACCAGCAAATGAATTTGGACTATCAATTTCATTATCGTATGACGAAACCAGTGAGAGATAATTTATTGATAACAACATTATTCCTGATGAAGGAGGCGTTTAGACTCCCGAAACGTCGACTATATAGTGAAATAAATTTGCCCTGAAAATTTCTCCCTTATCATTTATCGATCAAATATCTACCCAATCATGATTTCTATTTTATTTAGATTAAAAAAAGGACCGACCTCTCTCATCATTGAAAATAATCTCTGAAAGATATTTTTTTTCCCTTAATCTAACAAAGAAAAATAGTCTTATAATTTATTTGAACATTTTTTTCAGTTTTGGAGTTATATGTACACAACCTCAATGCCTGGTCATATTAAAGAATGGGTCGACGAACATATGAATTGTGAAGATATCGCTATGAATTTTCTCGTCTCTAATATTACAAACAAAGCTCCAATCAAGGTAATTAATATTCTAAACCAATTTCAACAAATCTTAAAGAATTATTGTATTTTAATTTATTTTATTTTTCTTTAATGCTTTGTATTTTGAAAAATTTATTTTGTTTATTTGAAGACAAAAATAAAATTAAAAATTAATAATATATTAATAAATTAATGATTGGTTATTTCCTGCCCAGGTGACTCCACGGAAGAAATTCAAATGTCCCGAGTGCACCAACAATGAGATGCTATCAGCTGATTTGAGTCATATGGTCGAACGTTCACAATGTATCGATCTGTTCTCATCACTTTATGGGACGATGCCATTGCATACCGTGGAGTTTCGAGCCGATCCTGTACTCTATAAGGACACCTTCCCCGACAAGCTCAAGCGTTTCAACGACATTGGCAGTTTATAGGGATAGGACAGGATGCATTTCAGGCAATCTCTCCATTCTGGGCAGCCTGCATTTTGAATATATAGGCGCCTATTAATTAATTCCCGCTCCGTTAAATTAATTAAATTAGAATTTAATAGGCGTATAGAAAGGAATTAAATTTTCATAAATCACGATTTATTCACTTATAATTGAATATTTAAACAAAATGTTTCGCTATTCTCGTTCTAAATATATTATTTAAGAGTGTATTGGTTTAATAATTCTCCCATATTATCTATTGATCAGCGTTTTTCACCCTTCTCACTCTTGTGGAACCCTTGTAACAATGTTCAGGTGCTAGGGAAGCCCAATTTAATTATCATCTAATTTTAAATAAATAAATTACACAAGATTAAGTTTCAAAAGGATTTTATTTGAGCTTACGCGCATACCCTTGTGTTATTTATTTGTCTATAATTAGATGATAATTAAGCCAAAGGTGAATTCTTTGGATTACATGTAACAATATTTTTATTAATGAACATTACTGGTGACTATTATTTTACTCGTTTATTTCAAAACAAAAAAAAAAATCACATTAATTAAATGCATCACCAGTCCATGTAAAACCCATTGATAAATAAATTTTAATTTAAAGACGAACCGTTTTAGTAAGAAAATTGCTTTTTTCTATGAAGATTTAGCAAAATGAAAAATGTATTTCTCTGTTCCATCAAACATACCCTTCAAACAATTTTGAGGACAAAATGAGAATATACGTTTTGAAAAACATCTAAAAAATAATTGATTTTTGAATTTTAATCAAAATCTTTAGAGCGTATTTTGAGAAAATCGAAAAAACTGAAAAAGTGCATCAGTAAAGTACTGGTATTTTTTAGCCGTTTTTGTTGGAAAGCTTCGAGTTACGTTCCAGAGGGGTGCCTAACTTAAATATAAAATTTCAACCTTCTAGCTCTTTTCTTTCTTGAGATATTTTGCTCACAGACAGACCATTTCGCGAAAACCACTTTTTTGGATCCAGGCGACTTCAAAACGCGTATATCCATCAAAATCTCGAGATCGAATTTTTAACATGAATCCAATACTTTCTCTCTATATATATGTATATTAACATATACATATAGGTAAGAGAAAGTAAAAAAGAATCAGCGAAACATTTCAAAATTAAAATTTTCATTACATTTCACTCATTATTTTAGTGAATATCAATAGCATAATTGTCCCTAAGCTATAAACAAATGACAGGATATTTTAATTTAAATAAAATAATTATTTTAAAATAGTACTTATAATTAGACAGCCCAAAAAAAGTCTTTTGCCCCCTTTTTGCTCTTTTTTTACTCTAATAAAGTAATTTTTATATAGGTCTACATTTTTTTAAAATTATATTTAATTTATCTAACATTTTGCAGTAAAGATTTTATTAATTTCAATTTAATTAAAAAAAAAAAAAAAAAATTGGTTAATAAATAAAATTTAAAAAATCATTTTTTCGGTCATTCACAAACAATTAAAAAAAAAATTACTTATTAATACTTAATTTATTTTAATTTTCTTAAAAAATTCAGTTCTAAAGACCTTGGCTTTGTATTTATATCTAGAGATGTCTCTTTTTCCAAAAGTAGAAGACTTTTTTTGCTCTCTATAATTAATATACATTTTTTTATTAAATCACTTTATATATAATTTCAAAAAAAAAAGAACCA
The DNA here is from genome assembly GCA_023213315.1 of Euborellia annulipes. Classification (NCBI taxonomy): domain Eukaryota; kingdom Metazoa; phylum Arthropoda; class Insecta; order Dermaptera; family Anisolabididae; genus Euborellia; species Euborellia annulipes. The sequence goes on along the minus strand of JAKCPI010004951.1, from coordinate 18,902 downwards.
AATATAGAATTTTTATATTATTTTTTACATTTCTGTGATAAACTTTATATATTAGTATCTAAGATATATTATTATACACATTATATTTATTTAAGTTTTTCTCTATTTTAATTTTAAGATATACATATAATTTAGATTCTAATAGAATACCAGTATAAAGAAATAAATAAATGATTAAATTAATTATGTAGCTTGTGTATTAGCTGGATAGTTAATCATAGGAAATGCCAAAGATTAAAACCAGTCTTATTGTATTTAACTTTAATTCAGATACTTCGATCATCAGAGACCATCGTCAGTCAGTGGCGTCATTTGGGGGGGGGGGGGGGCATTCCCCCAAATCTATTTTTATAAAATTTTATATTATTCTAAATAAAATACTCCAAAATACATCTACGAGTATACAAATTGTACAAAATTAAACAATTAATTAAATTAAAAATGTTTTGGCCAAATTTGAGTACCCTTTTGTAAGTAAATTTTAAGAAAAAAAAAATGTTTGCCCCCCAAGAAAAAATTTGCCCCCCTAAGAAAAAGTTGAAATGACGCCACTGTCGTCAGTGCACACATGAGATTTCTTGAGAGTAATTGTCCAATGTTAACAGATCATAAATATCTCTGCGAATCAAAATGATATGAGTCAAGACTGTGAATAAATACAGTAATCAAATTGAAAACTCTTACTTATATATTAAAATTTGGACAATTTCTCCTATGATATTTCTGTAAAGATGTTTTCTCTAGTGGCCGAAGCATTTCCATTAAATCTAGGTACTAAGAGAAAGAAATAAGGCTGATTTTATTCTTTTTCTCTATTTCCTATAATTAAATTAATGCTTATTAGATGATATTTCTCAGATAGATAAACAATTTATCAAGGTTTTATTAACGTTAACCGTTTATTTTATTAAGTTTTAACATATATTGTTTTGTGCCAAAATTTGTTAAACTTATTCATTATTAAATATTTTTCTAAAAAATATTTGTCATACTTTTATTTATACATATAAATTTTATTATATACTCTATTCTGTCTACCAAATGAAATATATATATAATTTCTACATTTATTGCAACTTTTTGAAAAAACTAATTTAGATAGAACTTAGAACTTTTCCAATTCAGAAAAATGATCTGCTTTCTAAACGTTGGCAGCAAAATAAAATTTTATTTCCTTTTTGCTGGCTAACTTATTAATCTTCACTCAATTTTCATTAAATCCTTTCTCTTTTATATTTTTTATACTTAAATTTATTCTCGCATTTTTTAACTAATTTTCTATTTTCTATTTTTGAATAGATGAAATCTCTATATATTATTTTTATAAATTATTAAAAGAGTTTTCCTCCTATATGAGTAACCATTTTAATTAACATTTGAATTACATATATGGGATAGTGCTGCCACCAAGTGCCAAAAACAAGAATCAATTGCATTGTCGATGTTCACTTCCCTCCACTATTGTTAGTCTTTGCTTGTGTTTGTTAAAATATTAAAGTGTCATTATTAGTGTCAGTGAATTCTAATTAATACTATAGTTAGGTATGTATTATTATTATTCTTAAAATTCAGTTTAAATTTGGAATTCATACTATTGCTATTATTAATCTACTATTATCTAAATGTTACTTTTATTTTACGCATGTTTAACCAGCTTATTAGAAACAATCTAACCTAAATGAATTTTCCCACAAACACATTGATGATTAGAACAATTCAATAATTTCTTAAAAAAAGTAAAAATAGGATATTATTTTGATTATGCTACTCACAGTCTTGTTAAATATAAATATATCTCGACACAAAAAATCTGGTGTGACTGCACGGTGCACAACTTTCTCTTGCCGAAGGCTAAGAGAAAGCTTTGGGCTCTGCGAACAGTCACACCAGATTTTTTACTCCTTTTAATAATTTTTTTTTATAAACAAGGGCCATTCGCATCGATTCAAATGAAAGATTAATTAAGATCATGAAAAACACTGTATGGTGAACATCAACTCGGGGCTTGGTGTAGAGGTTAGCGTGCTAACCTCGTATACTAAAGGTCGCGGGTTCGGACCCCAGGTAGTCCGATGATTTTATTTAAGACAATTGGACACCAAATGGCTTAAATAAGAATGCCTGGACCCCATATATGTATATTAAATCAATAACGGATATCGTAAATGTCTTATATGGCCTGAGTTGCCGAAAAGACAGTGTGAATGTGTGTGTGAGTGTGAGTGTGAATGAGAAAAAAGTGTGAATGTTTAAAAAAAAAAAAATCAACTCGGTGAGGGATTTCTTCTTTTAGTTGCTATTATGCTTCTATTTTCCCATACTTTCGTTTGTAATTCTTCTTACCATTTTAATATCTTGCGCTTCATATGGTCAGAATAAAAGGAAAAAATAATACTAGACTACAAGGGCGGATCCAGAGGTGTTTCCCGGGGGGGGGAAGGTAATCTGGTGTGACTCGTCGCACAACACACTATTTTTTCTTAATTTCGGTGATTTAACGGCGCATTCTGTACTTGTTTGCCAGAATATTAATACAAATCAAATTTTTAAGTATTAATTTTTAAGATTTTACATTAAAAATAAATTTTTTTTCGAAAAAAAAGTATTTTTTTTAAATCTCGGGGGGGGGGTAAAGGGGGCAATTACCTCCCCCCCCCTTGTACCTCCATTGCTAGACTATTTCTTTTTGAAACTTTTGGCCAAGCAACGACTACTCTTACACATTGTCTTCTTTACTCGTATCTTTGAGCTTAGTATTCAGATTTTGAAACATTAGTAAAAAAAAAAAAAAATTGGAAACGGAATATCAGATAAAAACGAAATAGATTTTTATGTTGAATAAGAGAAGAGGATGCAGCCAATAATTGAGCCTCTATTTCATCTAATAAAGAGTGTTTAATCATTATTAAACACCCTTTAAAACAGTTTGGCTGGGTTCTACTCTGCCATCTTCAACCTTCAAAGAGCATATTAAATTTATTATATATTTTATAAAAAATAGAGTTGTCATTGCTATTAATACAACGAATTTGAATTCTTAGTCAAGTGAATATAACTTTATTAAAAATTACCCCCAAGTGATACCACGAAGTTTAAAATTATAATATCCTTGCTTTTGAAACTTTTGGCCATGAATCAAGAACGAATCCAGAGGAGTTTCTCGGGGGTAATCTGGTGTGACTGGTCGCACAGCACACAATTTTTCCTTACTCTCGGTAATTAAAGGTGCATTCTGAACTTGTTTGCCAGAATATATTAATATATACTAATCAAATTTTTAAGTATTTATTTTTAAAATTTTATAAAAAAAATAAAATTTAATTCCCAAAAAAAATATTTTTCTCAAATCTCGGTAGTGGGGGGTAATTATCCTCTTTACCCCCCCCCCCCCCTTGCCAAGCATTCACTTGAGCACTACGTTGTATTAATATCAATGACAACTCTATTTTTTTTTTTTTTTTTTTAATTTGAATATATTATTTGAAGGAAGAAGATGGCAGGGTGGAACGGCCAAAACGTTTTAATAGAGTATATTCATTAAATAGAGGCTCCATCCTCTTCCCCACTGGCGCAACCAGGGGAGGGGTTAGGGTTTTAACCCCCCCCCCCCCACAGGAGAGAAAAAAAATTCAAAATATATATTACAAATAGAAAAGAAAAAATATAATCTTTCTTTCGGGAAAAAATTTTGGTTTCGCAAAAGAGGGAATGTTCCGAGGGACATGGGGAAAAATTTTAGTTCCGCGGGCGGCAAAAATTTTGCTTCTCTAAAAAAAAAGGTAAAATATTTTTACGAACGGGAAAATATTTGGTTCCGCGAAAAAAAAAATTTTTGAACATATCAGCTTCCGCCTCGATCTACTATTCAAAATAGATTTTTATTTGATTGTAGACGTTTCAGGACAATTCCAGACACTTTCAATTTTGATCTAAAAAAACATTCCTCTGTATTTATGTTACATTTGATTGTCCTGAGAAGTACAGTACATGACTGGCTTCTGAAACGTTTACAATCAAATAAAAATCGATTTTATTTTTATCTGATTTTGGCTTCCATCCTTTTTCCATATTTTAAATATAATAACACAGGCATATTCTTCACCATCAACGTAAAAAATGATAATATGAATAAATGAGGTTCTTCCATCAGGATCCCTAACGGTCCCTTCCCCCCCAGAAAAAATATTAATATGATGATTTTAATTATACTTTACAAAAGTTCTTTTTTAATGCTAATTTGAATCCGGAATTAAAATACATATAATCTCATACTTTTAAACGAGCAATATAGGCCTACGTTGTTTGTTTCTTTATATGTAAGGACATCAGCTCTCGAAAACGGCTCTAAAGATTTTTTTTTTCAAATTTTAAACATCCCTATATGAAATTGTGCTAGGTCTCGTGTTTGGGAAAATTCGGGTTACTACTGATAGTACTTTTTTTATTTTAGTTTTTTTTACTTTTCTCGAAATTCTCTTTAATGATTTCTTTCAAATTTTAAATATTTCTTATTTCCGGTATAGAACACAAATTGCGCTAGGTCTCGTCTTCAGGAAATCTCAAGTACGTCCGAGCTCCACCTCGGTCAACCAGGAACTAAATCATTATTACTTGTATTACCTTCCCACCTTGAATGTGCCTCTCTTTCCTACACCAAAAATTCTGAAACCGCCACTGATAAAGATTACACGCACACTCTTTTTTGCAAATATTTAAAAAATAGAAATTTCCAAAGCTTAAAGCCCACTCACGAAAAATTTTTTTCAAAGTATTCTTTATTTAATATTAACATACTCATTTATTCTAGTTATCGTGTTCCGATAAGAAATTTTAATATTTTTTTTAATAAATAAGAAATTTCATATACAATATTTAAGATATTATATACATCGCGTATGTAAGCCGCGAAACGAAATTTATATAATTAAATAATTATTAATTCATATACCCGAAAAAAGTAAGGGTTCGAATTCCGCTGTGGTCTAGTGGTAAGAGCACATCGAGTACAAATTGATGGATCCGCGATTCAACTCCCGGCGGCACCCTTACTTTTTTCGAGTAGGCCTATATGAATTAATAAAATATTTAATTATATAATATTTTTTTTATTACCAAAAAAAGGTAGATTTATTTTTATTAATATTCACCTTTGACATATCACATCTTTTAATAATAGCTAATAATAAATAGATGTTTTCTTTTGTTTTTCTTATTAAGCCAGTTAGACCTTTGGATTATGGTAAATGATTTCCATAGATCGCAATGTTATAAATTTTGGAAACGTTACTAATGAAAATTAATTAAATTAAAAGCATTGACTCGTAAATTTCAATAGGGAACGTATGAGGTTAATAATGGTTGTTGACCAGAGAGAGAATGGGGGGGCTCTCTTCGGTGAAATGACCAACAAACAAGGACACGAGTGCGTGGCCAAACCATACAAGGTAGCGTGCACCCGCACACACACGCATCACGCACGCATGCCGCACGCGTGTCCCTCTACTCTTTAACTTGTGAGGCGGAGGGAGGTTTAATTAATTAAACGATTGTTTTACGACACGAATGCGCGAATTACACTCCAACAGCCCTCTGTTGCTTCGACTCGTTTTGCCATTTATGGTTGCAAAACAATGTATACGTCGAGCGAAACATGTCCGTCTCTCCCCCCCTCCCCCCTCTCTCTCTCTTCGATGACACATTCAAAAGACAAAAACCATTAAAGCACTTCTCTCTTTTTCTCTTTAATCGACAAAAAATTTATTTCAATAAGCACAGTTGATAGGTTTGTGTTTGAGATTTCCTTGAAAGGAGAGGGCCTACCAGAGAATTGTAATATTAGTAGGCCTACAGTGGAACCTCGCTTAACGAGCATAATTCGTTCCAGAATCAAACTCGTAAAGCGAAACACTCGTTATGTGAAATATTTTTTCTCATATAATACGATAATGCGTTCCATGTCAAAAAAAAACTCTCTTATGGCGGTTTTCTTGCGGCTTTTTCGTCGGGGACATTTTTGCAAGGCTTTAATAAACTTTTCACACAAAAAATTACAAATATATTTCCTGATTATCTTCCTAATAATTAATTCAATTAATTTTTGAGTGTGAGGGTATAGGCAAACAATAGAAATTAAATTTGTCTTTATTTATTTCATATACTTTTGTCTAGTTTCGCCGATATTCGCCTTCATCTTTGAACCAGAAGTCATCCATCCGACGAATGTTCCTCAAACACATTGTCAGGAGTTGCCAGGCTGTATAAGCTCGAGGCAAATAACATTTGTCCTGATGAAGGCGGAATATCGGCCGAAACGTAGACAAAGTATTGAAATAAAAAGACAATTTAATTTTCTTTATTGTTTTTCTGGCTTGGATACCCTCACTACTCAATATATTTCAGCCACTCCTCCTGAATTAACCATTACTCAATTAATTTTATTCATGTAGATATAAAACAATATAACCCACACAGCACGGAATATTGCAATCTTGCTCAATGTTGACAATATTGCGGCAACATTGATGCAATATTGCAGCTCAAACAGCAATATTGCTAGTTTGGAATATTGCCGCTGCAATGTTGCCAAGATTCGCAATGTTTCTGCAACATTGTTGCAATATTTTGTGCTGTTGGGGAACACAAGTTTGAAAAAATGTGCAATCATAAGAAGCGCTACTAGAACCAGAAGGTCGATATTTGTGGAATAGAGTTTATTTAATCATGTTCCTAATAATGTATTATTAATAATAGAAAATTTGATAGTTTTTAATAAAAAAAAACACTTTAAAATTTTAAAAGTGCCTAAATATCTTTTTTTTTTATTTATTTGCTTTTTTGGGTGCATCAGCACCTAGGCTATCTTGCACCTCGTACAAGAATATGCGTAAATATCAAATATATAATTCAAATTATAAACTAATTGGACAATTTTGACTAAGTCCGTGTTTTGTACTCGTTATGCGAAATGTCGCTCTTTAAGCAAGCGAGACATTCTTTTACAATTTTTTTTGCTCTTAATGCGAATTACTCATTATGAGAGGTGCTCGTTAAGTGAGGTTCTACTGTATTTCAAATGAGATTGGCTTAAAGATATGATGAGCTTAGCGTCCATTCAATGGGTCAATATTTAACGGACCTTAAAGGGAGGTGATGATGCATTTTTGCTTTCTATTACCTATATATGTTAATATAGAAAGTATTGGTTTCATTTCAAAAATTCGATGTCGAGATTTTGATGGATATACGCTTTTTGAGGTCTCTTGAGCCCGAAAAAGTGGTTTTCGCAACATGGTCAGCTGTCAGTGTGTCTGTCTGTCTATGAACATATCTCAAGAACGAAAAGATTTAGGAGGTTGAAATTTAATATTTAAATTAGGCCTTCCTGACACGTAATACGAACCTTTTGAACAAAATCAGTCAAAGAGTACTAGTACTTTATGAAGTACTTTTTCCGTTTTTTTTTTCGATTTTCACAAAATTCGCTCCAACGATTTTGATTAAAATTCATAAATCAATTATTTTTTAGATGCTTTTTAAATTGTATATTCTTATTTTGTCCTTGAAATCTTTTGAAGCACACTTTACTCTTTTATTAATTAAAAGGCAGAAATGAGAGATGCAGCTTTATTCATTTAATTCACACAGCTGACATTGTCTCATTTCTGCCTTCTTATTAATATAACATCTCAGCTATAAATTGGTTTTGTAACAATTTACTCTTGTAGACTACTTCAATTCATTTGTTTTGACTTTGTGCCTGAACTCCTCATATTTATCCCCCCCCCCTCCTCACCTGCCCCATTCTGTCGGCAGACCTGATTCTTATGGCAGCAGCTTTTGAATTGGATAGTGGTGGGCTCTAGTGGCATTCTAATGAACTTGTTTTCATTGTTGACGTTCCTCAGTGAATTTCTTTTAACCTGTTTGTTCTAGTTGAATAGAAAGACTAAACAAATGAAATAAGGTAATTTTTTCAATTATTAATGTGTTTTTTATTTAGATAAAATTTTCACGTGTAAAATATATGATATTAGATGTTGAGTGTTGAGAGAATGAAAAAAAAATTCTAGAGAATTTAATAAAAACCTCATGTATTAATTAAGCTTACAATCTTTGTTAGACCTAATTATTCCTAAATAGGAATAAATGCCTATATATTTACCTCAAAATTATGTAACTATAACTCTATTTTCTCTATTTCCCTCTATATAGGCCTACTAAAAAAAATATGAACTTACCCATTTTCTCTTTTTCATATTTTACTTTTTTATTTTTTCTCTCATCATTATATATAAACAAAATTTTTTTGTCCTAAAACCTCCGCCTTCAATTATTACAACTTTTTCTAATAGACAATTATACAAAATTTCTTATTGTTTTCCCTATAAATGTTACCAAAATGTCATTTTTACAATTGAATTCCATCTTCTACTATTGTAATTTGTTAATATCAATATATTTTTTAAATTTACAGATTAAACACCTTTCAATGAATCCCAACTCCATGATCTTGGTCTTCGAGTGATAGACAGTGCCACTTTGGAGGGATCTCCTAATGAGGTGTGGTAAGTTGTATTTTTTCGCTAATTATTTAGACATTAGTGGGTTCATCCATTAATTTACTAAAAATTATTTTAAAAAAAATATTAGATGCTTATTTGTGGTATCATTTAACCCTTTAATTTTCCTCTTGTTCTGATTCAAGAATTCATGTATTGGAATGTATTTTTATAGAAGAAAATTTTAAAAGGTCCTTCAGAATTGAATAAAACTAGTTTCTTTCTCAAATTAAAAATAAATATTTATTTGATCACGATTTCAGATCGTAAAATATAAATTTAATTAAAGACATTCATTTTTTCGTTTTTAATTTATTTCCCTTGCGTACTTTTTTATAATTTCATTCATTGCTCGTATCGTAATAAACAATTAATCTTGTAAACATACTATATAAGCATTCCAATTATGGTACATATTATCTTTCTTTTTTCTCTTAAATTCTTTATTAATAGGCCATTAATTAATGGATAAATTTACAAATCGGCTGTTGTAATATTTCGTCGTCTATTCGTTATCGAAATTATGTTTCACATTTTACTATTGGTTAATGGATTTTTACCATTTTGATATTTTTTCACATTTTGAAAATAACTCTCTCTCTCTCTCTCTCTCGATATATAATATGAACACAAGGCGACACACATTCGGACCGCCAACAACAAGTTTCCATTCTGAGACGTTTGCGAAATAGGAATCCACAGATATGAAATCGCAATCGGAGATAATGGCGAATTAGCCTGACATTAAGCAATTAAAAAAAATTGAAAATCGATCTCGCTAGAAACGCACGTGCATCGAGTGCACCAAGTGCACCCGGTGAGTTATTCACGATGCAACTAAGACACTTGAAACAACATTGTTTTCCAAGACACACGTGCACACGACCACACCGGGTGTTCTCTAGAACTCAACCCGACAAAACTCATCACATCACCAATTAATTACTAATATGGATGAAATCACCTTCTTTTTCATTCACTACTTTTCTGACTAACCTCTGATAGCTGATGTTGCTGAAACCCAAAACATATAAAAATAAAAAAATAGTGAGGATGAGGAGACAGCAAGAGGTGAAAAAATAATAAACATCATTATCATCATCAGGACAAAATTAGTTAAGATGTCAAATTCATTGACATCGTAATATACCATCTCTGAAGAATCCAGAAACTCACGTTTGATGGTCAAATTATAAAAAAATTTCAACAGCAAAATAAAAAATCCCCATGGGATCAATAAAATTTAAAATATCTATTCTTGTAGCTACATCTAAAGATAAGGTTTTTATTTATGAATTTCATTAGAAAATAAATGGTGATGTGACTGGTCGCACAGCACTCAACTTTTTCTTACCTTTGTTAAGAGAAAGTTGTGTTCTGTGCTTGTAACACCAGATTTTTTGGTGTCGAGATATATTTAGTTTCCCATAGCACCTTAGTTCTAAACTGGAGCACTCGCATTTCATAAATAAAAAGTAAAAAAGTCAATTGATTCTTGATTTATGAATTTTAATCAAAATCGTTCCAAATGGCTTAAATAAGAATGCTTGGATACCAAATAAAAATATATATTAAATAACGGTTATCGTAAAAGTCTTCAATGGCCTAAGTTGCCGAAAAGACTGTGTGAATGTGAGATTGAATGAGTAAAAAGTGTGAGTGTTAAAAAAAAAAAAAAAAAAAAAAATCAAATTCGTTTTAGCCAATTTTGTGAAAATCGAAAAAAAAAACCTAAAAACTACATCAGTAAAGTATACTTCAAACAATTTTGTCAAAAAAATTTTATTGATATACGTACTTTATAAAGAGCATCTAAAAAAATAATTTATTTTTGAATTTTAATCAAAATCGTTGGAGGAAATTTTGAGAAAATCTAAAAAAACTGAAAAAGTACATCAGTAAAGTACTAGTACTTTTTGTAAAGCAAGTTTGGAAGCAGAGGCAGCCAAGAAAAAAAATTCTCTGAATGTTTTACCAATCAGATATCCATCAAAATCTCGACATAGAATTTTTGACATGATCGCAATACTTTCTATATAGGCCTACATACTGTATATACGTAAGAGAAAGTAAAAACAATAAGGATAACTAAACACCTTTTTTTTTTCTTTAGTCAAATATTAGATAATTAAAAATAGTAAATTAAATATTTTTTTATTGAAAGCATAAGCTTACTCCAACTGGCACAATTATTTATATTTTAATATTTTTAATTTAAAAAATATTTCAAGAAATAATAATTATTCTTAAAAAAAGATAAAAGTATAAATATTAATATACGAAGAATTTTAAAAGATATGATTGAGGAGGGGAGAAAAAGGAGAAGTGAACAAATTTAAAGAATTATTTCAAAAGCATTTTGACTACTGAAGTGGAAAGAAAAAAATAAAACAAGCAAAATGGAGATGGTACATATGAATGGAGAACTTCAATCTCAAAATGCGGCTCTACTTGTAATAAATTTCCAATCATATGAAGAATTGAATATAATATTCAACGCTTTCTTTCCTCTATTGATCTCACCGACTTTTCAAATTTTATTATCAAGCGCTGCCAAAGAAGATCCTAATGGAGAAATCTGTAGTGGAACTGTTAGAATTACAGGAAAAATGAAATTTACAAATTAAAAAAATTTTTGACACAATTTTATCAAATAAACAAATTAAGATTGATTAGTTAGATACATAAATGGATAAAAAAATAAATTGACGTAGAGCTGTGGGAGTCTTCAGACTCCATCACTATTAAAAATAAATAAAATTTTATAAAATATTAAAATAAACACACGTTTATTAACACAATTTTTACTTTCTCTTAGCTATATAAGTAAATGCAAAGTATTGCATTCATGTCAAATTCTCTGTCGAGGTTTCAGTGAAAATACACGTTTTGGGACTCTCTGATTGTGAGTGAAAAATTGGGTCCCCTAAAAGGGCCTGTTTGTGTCAAAATAATGCAAGAAGGGAATGAGTTTCGAGTTTGAAATTTTATATTTAAGTTAAGTACACCCCTGGCTTGTAACACGCAGCTTTTGAGCGGATTTTCTTAACACTATTTTGATTAAAATTCATAACTCTATTATTTTTTGTTCTTTAAAATGTATGTTCTCATTTTGCCGACAAAACTGTTTGTTACTCTTGTTCTTCTTAGGAAAGATAAGATAAATAGCTGCTTCCTTGGCACGCGAAAATAAACTTTTAAATAAAATCAGCCAAAAATTACTAGTAGGCCACTTTACTGGTGTACTTTTAAAATTTGATTTAACGATTTTGATTAAAATTCATAATTCAATTATTTTTCATTGCATCGTTTAATATTCTTTTTTAAATAATTTCGTGCTAGTTTGACTCTTTTGGTGACGATGTCAAAGGGCAGAGGCTAGGAGTAATCAGGGCCGGAACTACGAGATTTTATAGGGGGGGCAAAATTTAATTTGCCGCCCCTTCCTTAAAATTTTCTATAAAAAATTCATATCATTTTACCTTTTTTTTAGTAAATCTTTCCTTAATTGCCGCCCCCTGATATCTGCCGCCCGGGGCAATGCACCCACTGCCCCCCCCTAGATCCGGCCCTGGGAGTAATATTATTTTTTATAATAGTTTTACTTATTTAATGTTTGTGATCCAATCTACCATCCTATAATAGACAAAATTCCTTATCATTGGCAGTAGCTCTGAGATTGTTTAGCAAGAAAAAGTTTAACATAAGTTGAAACTCTTATTTTCACAAATTCTGGGTAGTTTGTTGTAGTTAGGGGGATTAAAAATTTATTTATTTTTTTTTTTGTATTTTTAATTTGTTTGAGGTCTTTTTTTCGGCATCTAGACCCATCCCTATTTATTTCAAATGAGTGGTAGCCAATTCAAATGAAATAAATTTTTCTCGCTTAGGAACGGACGCTGTCTTTTCTCTGAGCCACGAATCACGGGCATTTATTTTTGCATTTCAGTTTCTATTTTACAAATCATTTTTTCTAATTTTCTCGTTTTTATTTGAATTTTACAATTTTTGTTGCCGAGAGCCTTTCCGGATCCCTGAGCTGTATATTAATACGGGCCAATCACATTAAAAAAAAAGAAGTTTAAATTTAAATATGAATATATGCACTTCAGATGGAAACAAATATTTTTAAATATTTTTTTTTATAAGTACAAGCGCCAGTCCTCCTCTGAAGGACAATTTTAATAAAATTTTTTTTAAATTTTCTTGAAACATTTAGAATTGGAGCAATCTCTTACGAATAATTTAATTTTTTTCCATTAGGAATTTATGGTTAAAGTTTAAAGGGTCCGGACCCAATCAGAGGAATTTACCCCCCTGCTCCCTCTGTCTGCAGCCCGGGTCTGGATGCGGGGAAGAAGGAGTAAAATTTCAATACTAGCAAGAAATATTGAAAAATATTAATGAAATACCAATTTTAAATTATATAAATATTTCCCCAGCCCAGTGAAGGGGGGGGGGGTTAATTTAAATCATTCATTCAAACTTACAAATTATAAAACCAAATTCCAGAAAGTCCTTTCCCTTTCATTTGATTACTCAATTAAACCAAAATTAATCTTTCTAATTGAATAATTTAATTAGGTATTGGATTTCACCTTGAATCAGTTGATCATTCTATTATACTCGTAATACAAAAGAAAAAAAAAGAACATCTGGGTCAAGATTAATAAAATCTACAGTTAAAATAATATTTCAAAATCATTTTAAAAGCTCTTCTATATTTTAAAATTATTGTGATAAGCTCCATCATATCTTACCTTTTCAATCTCTAAATGTATAAAAAAATATCTCACCTCATTGAAATTTCAATTTCAATATTGAAAGGTCAATCATGCTTGAATAATAAAAATTCAAAAAATTACAAATAAATAGAGCAAAAAAATGAACAAATAGATAAGAGGAAATTATAAATTCAAACCATTGAAAACATAAATCCATATTGACAGAATAATTTTTTACATAAAAAACAAAATCATATAAATTATGAATTTTAACAATTAGCTTGATAACAAGCAAACAAAAAATTTAATTTAAATAAGGTTTATCATTTGTAAAAAAAAAAGAGTGAAAATTTTATTATAATTTTTTAAATTGTTCTGAAAATATGTCTTCCTTTTTCTACAAAACATCAAAGGAAGAAATCATAATGCTATAATAAATAAAAAATAAGTACCCGTAGCCTTTTATAAGTAATTTTTTTTTTTTTATAAAATTCCAAAGAATACTTTTGGTAGAGCACTAAATGTATTTCTTAATTATGTTAACATTTTCATAATTTTTGCCCCTTGTAAGGACTTGTTTTAAATTTGCTTGTCAGGCAGGCGGATGGATGGGCATTCATTTGCGTATTATAAATAAATAATAAATATTATTATAATAATTCGCTAGACATTAAAATGGCCACTCAGGCATTCCAAGCCAATATGCCCGTTTAATTGTCCCTTTTTTGGTCTGCTGACGTGCAAGTTGGTTGGAGCGGAATTACCATTGAGCCGACGACACTCCAAATTGGGTCGGCTAAATGGCTTCCGTTTGGTCCTCGAGGACGGCATGTCCTGCCCGGAACCTGAGACACATCTTAAGCATGGTTACTAACCAAAAACAGCCCTCGGGTCAACTCCCTTCTGTCCTATTGTCTCTTGTCCTCTTTCTCACCTTCTCTCTTATTTATGTCTCTATCTGCAACTACAAAATACCATTCACCCGAAAACTGGTCAGATTATTCAGGAAAAAGTTTTCTTCTAACTCTTCCTTAAATGAATCTAGACTTGATAGTAGCGTAGCCAGAATTTCGGTTGGGAGGGGTGGGGGCAAACACCCAAGTGTTTTTCTATTAGGCAAAATAAGATTAAATAATAAATTAAATTTGACAGCTCCTCCAACTCCTCAATCTGAATTATTTAAAAAAAAAGTAATTTTGGGCATTTGGTGAGGTAAGGAGTGGGCAAAACTGAATATGCGCATGACACCTATAGTACATTGAAATTTTACATCTCCGAGCATAAATACCGGATAGTATAAATTAAATTGAACGAACGGCTTTACAAACAGTTAAAATTTTCTTACGGATCAACCCTCGATCATCGATTAGCCATCACTGCTCTGGATATTAGAAACGTGGATAAAACAAAATCCGAATACTCCACTGATTGTGAGACTAGATTTTTTCTTATATCAATAAATATAAATAGACGTTTTATCTGGTCCCTGACCACCACTTTTAATGTTTTCAGTAGATTTTGTTTATTGCAATATTATCCACGTTTTTAATATCTAGAGCACTGATCAGCTAATCAATGGTGCAGGTGATTCGTGAGAAAATTTTAGCAGTTTGTAGTGACATTCTTTCATTTTAATTTATGCTTGTAGATGTATACTTTGCTGTCAAGCGCATATTCGGTTTGGAATATAAATGCGCAAATGTAAATAATATCATTTCTAATTAATATATGAAAGTATTTTCCTTATTATACAACTTTTTATATCCTATTCTTATAATATCAAGGAGAGGATTATATTAAATTGTCAGCAGGTTTATCAAAATTTAAATAAATCAAAAAAATTGTCTCCGGCACCTTCTGGTATTTATGCACCAATAAATCAAAATGAGAAATTTAGCATATATCTTCTTAAGAGAGGATTTACTGTATAATAAAAAGTTTTAATATAAGAAAGGGATGGAGGCCTTCCCGGCTACAGCAGCCAGGTAAAATAAAAAAGCTTTATCTTTTGTTGCCGACGTTTCGAGTGCTAGTCGCACTCATCCTCAGGGCAAGCAAAATTGTCAGAGTTTAGTTTGTTGTGTGGTACTGAATAATTTTGATGTTTATAAATGTTATTTAATAATTATTAATATTGATAATATGTACAATAATAACAAAACTATTCTTCAACCAAAGTCTTATGACTGACACCGTATCTAAAGTTGCAAGCAAGTTTATTTCTTTTGAGAAATATTAAGAAAATGTAAAAACATGAAATAATTCAGTACCACACAACCTGTACTAAACTCTGATAATGTTGCTTGCCCTTAGGTTGAGTGCGACTGTCACTCGAAACATCGGCAACAGAATATAAAGCTTTTTTATTTCACCTCGCTGCAGTTTCCGGGAACTCCCGTTCCTTTTTACATTCTCAATATATCTAATAATCCTATATATAGAGAGAAGGTATTGGATTCATGTCAAAAATTCTATGTCGAGATTTTGATAGATATACACGTTTTGAGGTCCCCTGAATTTCACAACATGTCTGTCTGTCTCTGTGTGTGTTTGTGTAGTGTTTGTGAACAAAATATTTCAAGAACGAAAAGAGCTATGAGGATGAAATTTTATATTTAAGTTAGGTACCCCCTTGGCACGTGACACGAAGCTTTTGGACACAATCAGCCAAAAAGTACTAGTACTTTACTGATGTACTTTTTCAGTTATTTTCGATTTTCTCAAAATTCGCTCCAACGATTTTGTTTAAAATTCAAAAATGAATTTTTTTTAAATGCTCTTTAAAATGTAAATTCTCATTCTTGCCCTTGAAATCATTTGAAGCACACTTTACGCTTGTACTTCATAGGAAAGATAGGAGAAATGGTTGCCATGGTAACAAAATAAAATTTCCCATGTTTATAAATTTTATATCTTGAAAACAATGTACCGTTCTGTGTGGGAAACTAAATATATCTCGACACAAAAAAATCTGGTGTGACAAGCACAGAACACAACTTTCGATTACCGAAGGTAAAAGAAAGTTGTGTTCTGTGCGACCAGTCACACCAGATTTTTTCTAATTATATATCTACAGCCATTCAATTCTTCTTCTTCTTCTCCATTCAATTCAAGACATTTTAAAGTTTTAGGCCTATTCTAATGAAAATTCTTTCATTCGTTAGTCATTTAGTCATTTTCCAAACAGATTATGCGCTTGACACATTGCTTTTTTTGACTAATTCCTCTGTTTTTTAAGATCATTGGCCTATTATGAAAGGAAGGATATTTTGAAAAAATTATTCTTAAATTTATATTTTATTCGATAATTTTTTTTATTACGGATAAAAGCCTTGAACTGGGAGAAATATACAAAAAACTTCCATTTCATCTATCTCAATGAATAGGTGATATTATTTTTTAGAAAATAAGTAAATATAAAATCATTTTTTTTTTTTTAATTAAAAAGAATAATAAAATATTCATTTTAGAGTTCTGTTCATCGATTTGATTCGGAATAAATTAAAAGACGTTCGGGATGCCTTTTAAATTGGTTCCATTTAACAAATCCGAAACCGCTGCTGCTGCTGTTGTTGATGTCGTTGATTTCTAATGAAAATTAAAATTCCTCACCAAAAATCAAGCCATTTAATAAATCATTTAACCAAAAGAAAAAAAAACGACTTTCTCTTTTTTTTTTCTTTATACAAAATGAAAATAATAAAACGGGAGGCCGAATGTGTTTATTTGTAAATGAGGCCCAAGTGTCGGAGTGTTTGCGATGTCGATGTCGTAACGACACTCGCGGACAATTTGCATTCTATAATTGTAAATCGAGGCGGCTGTCCGATTTGCGATTTATATAATTTCGATTGGCGACCACCAAATATGGTGTCGCGCGGTCGACGCAAAGGGCCAGGCGAGTAAGATATTCGCAGGCCTCTGACATGGGAATAAACTGCCCATTATTATGGTCTCTTTGTGAATTGTCACAAGTCCTAGACCAGCTTCGGAGAGAACTTTTATCTATACTATTTATCTCTCTATTTATCCCAAAGTAATTCGACTTAAGAGAAGATGGATTAGGAGATAGCGAGCAAAAATATTTCATAAAAGTTTCGGTCAATAAAGAAATTAATAGGCACAATAATTATCCCTAACTTATAGACAGCGAAATAATTTTTCGAATTTCTTTAGATATGATAATACTTGGAATATTCTCAAATCCAAATCTATTTCGTTGTAGGGATGGAACAAATCGTCACTTTTATTTTAATCGTCATTTAGAAACTTTTATCCTCCATTTTCCCAACCTTCTTTCTTCTATTTTATGTGTAAGTTTGTTAGCCTATCTTTCAGGAGCTTATGCTCCCTTATAATTAGGGTCCGACCGAAACAAGATTTTCAGCCGAAACCGAAACCGAATATTCGGCCTCAACCTTAGTTTCGGCCGAAACCGTAACCGAAACCGAAACTTGTATTTCCTATAAAAAAATTTATATTTTTTTTTTTTTGAAATTTTTTCCCCCTCCGTGAAAATCATTTTACCTTTTTTTTAGGGAGACAAAAAATTTTTCTCCTTCAAGTGCAAATCATTTGACCTTTTTTTTTTTTTAAGACTCAAGTTTCGGCTACTTTTTGGCCGAAACCGAAACTACGGCCGAAACCATGATTTTTGGCCGAAACTGGCCGAAACCGTAACCGAAACCGAATATTCGGTCGGTTCCTACTTATAATTCGAATAACGCTATAAAAATTCAGGTGCTGCTCTATTCTGGTCTTTCTTACTGACAAACAATAGTTACTTCTAAACTGACAAGGATGTTCCTGGGTTTGAACACTCATAAAATATGGCTCATCTTAGAAATTTGAGATCAACGAGCACCCTTTGTCACTCACTGCATTGTGCGATTATTCGATCCTCTTTCTTTCTTCTTTTTTTTCTTCGTATTTTAACTAATATAATTTGAATACATTTTTACCACTTAGAATGGGAGCAAGATAGCACTCTGTGCTATGGTATTAATATGATTAATTTAATTTAAAAAAAAATATTTCAACTGATAAACTAAATATGGTCCTCCACATTGTCTTTATAGATATGGTATGTTAGCGAGGTGTATAGCTGAATCAATAAATAAAAGGCCAAGCAGCCATGTTTATTTCTTTATTATAGAACCCACAGCGACGTTCCGGTCGAATATGCGAATATGAGAATATGGCTAGGGTTCAGTCAAAAATGTCAGTAAGAAATGACTGTTAAAAAACGTAAGAGGTTTTTCGACCGAAACGTCGCTGTGGGTTCTATAATAAAGAAATAAACATGGCTGCTTGGCCTTTTATATATTTATTCTACTATAAACTAGATGATATGTTTCAAGTTGGAAAATTCGCATTTCGACATTACTGACATCTTCAGAAGTGAAATCAGAATCAGGGACGGATTAAAGAAGGGAGCGAAGGGAGACCGATCCCCCCCGTCTGAGAAAAAATTGAATAAGTTTTAAAAACTAATCATCGAAATTATGATTTGTCTAAAATATATTTTTTTTTTATTTGTTTTAAACTATCAATTTTAAATCTCAAATCACCTTCACGGTGCCAGTAATTGAAGATATTATTTAAAAAATTCTCACCCCCA